>JAVFBW010127644.1:0-14121 GCA_034783835.1 Mopalia ciliata
CAATAGTAGAAACGTGATATATTGTTTGATCTCCTCAGGTGACAGACGTTCACATCGATTCGTTAACTAAGCACAAACATATGTCCACATTTTCTACATTTAGGTTAATCTTTGGCTATATAGTCCTGCGATAAGGAAAATTCTTTTAGTTTCATTGTATAGGTGTCATCTGAATGATTTATTCAATAATCGTACACAAAAATATATTTTAAGCCTTTCTTGGGCCGAAAGACTGTTGTACTTAACATAACGAAACCAAGGTCGACAGGCTTGTGAAGGTTTGATTTTAAATGAAATAAATTATTGAAATAATTACAGTTGTTTGAACCCATTCTAACTCCAAAAAAAAAAAAACAAGAAGTAAGGGTACTGAGAAATTAAAATCCTCTCGAAAAAGATGCTTTTGCCCCTATCCATAGACGTGTTATCTTATGAGTCTAAATAAGGAAATGTAATTGTCTAGATCATAAAATACCAAAAATGTAGTTAATTTATCAGTAACATATTTTATTTACTATCAAATCCTTATAATGCAGGCGACCATGCCCAGCACACAGTCAGCACGTTTATAAAGAAAATCTGTCTATGGCCAGTCCACATCTGTTCGCGGGTAAGAAATACGCAACCCATACCGTTCATTCTGAAATCTAAGGCCAGAATACAGTCACATTAAAACCTTTGAACACTAAATTGGATAACCTGACAGTATTTAAACTAAAAAAAAAAACTTTTATTATTAAAATAAGTCCTAGGCTTACACGGCTTTACAAACTGCTGTACATATCACAATGGTAACAGTTAATTTGTGCACGGTCTGTGAGACACCAACAATCCTAATGCATGCACGATGTTTTAAGGGTCATTTCAACGGCTGGGGTTTGTGTGTCTCGCCCAGAAATAGGGTGTATATATCACCCCAGATAGCGCTGTGCTTCTCACTGAACAGTACGGTGTATGTAGTCTCACACTGGACAAACATTGTGTGTCTCACTCAACAATACGGTGTATGTCTCAACCCATATATACGCTGTGTGTCTCACTAAGCAATAGTATGGATTATGTCTCGCCCCAGATAAAGGCTATGTGTCTCACTCAGCAATAGTATGGTGCATGTCTCATCCCAGATAAATGCCGTATGTCTTACTCAGCAAAAGTCTCAACCAGAAATACGGTGCATGTTTCACGCCAGATAAATGCCGTGTGTATCACCCCTAAATACGGTCTCACACTCGATAAACAGAGGAATACAGTGTGTTTCAGCTCACGAAATATACTCCCCGCACCCTGAACATACTGAGTGTGTCTCGATATGAATATACTCCCCGTGACCTGAACATACTGTGTGTGTCTCGCTCTGAAAATACTCACTGCACCCTGAACAACGTGTGTGTGTCTCGCTGTGAAATTCTGAATATACTCCCTCCGCCCTGAGCATACTGTGTGTGTCTCGCTCTAAATATGCTCCCCGCACCCTGAGAATACTGTGTGTCTCGCTCTGAATATACTTCCTCAACCCTGACCATACTGTGTGTGTCTCACTCTGAATATACTCCGCGCAATCTGAACATATTGTTTGTGTCTCGCTCTGAATATACGCCTCTCACCTTGAACATTGTGTGTGTTTCTCACTATAAACATACTATATGTGTCACTCTGGATATACTCCCCGCATCATTTATAATATACTATCTGTATATCACCGTATATACACTCCTCTCACCTTGAACATATTGTGTATGTCTCGCCATATTTCCCACAACTTAAACTTACTGTGTATGTCTCACCCTGATCGTAATGGTGTGTTCACTCTGAATACACTCCCCTCACCTTGACCATACTATGTGGCTCTCACCCTGATTGTAATGGTGTGTTCTCTCGGAATACACTCCCCTCACCTTGACCATACTATGTGGCTCTCACCCTGATCGTAATGGTGTGTTCACTCTGAATACACTCCCCTCACCTTGACCATACTATGTGGCTCTCACTTTAGATAATATTTGTATCACGTTGGACCACCTCAGTTTTTTCAACCTCCTTCTGATTTAGATATATACTTTCTTTTTTATCATTAAAATCTAACCTGCATGTAACTTTGTATTGTAAAATCGTTTAGATCGGGAGAATCATCTACAGTTGACTGTATTTTTTCCAGTGGGTATTTTACTCTAGTAGACTTTGACTCCATCAGGCATTTGCTCCAGTGGATATTATCTCCTGTGAACATTTGCTCCAGTGGAAATTGAATCCAGTGGGTATTTACTCCAGTGGATATTTTCTTCTATGGACATTTGCGCCAATGAATATTTACTCCTGATGATATTTTCTCCTGTGGGGAATGGCCAACATAAAAAATGTCTACTGGGAAAAGCGTTATCAGGGTGAAAGTCTACTGAGCGACATATTCATTGATCCGGGGGAGAGCTAAGGGGTGGGGGTGGGGGTTTGGGTTCAATGTTCACTTGTGGAACTGTCAACATAATTCCACTGCCGAAAGCATGCATAACCCAACAGATGTGAGGTAGAATACATGCTACATTAGTCATGAAGCTAACGGCAAGCAGAATGTATCCAGGTCAAAGGTTGTGGGCTGAAACCACATCCTGGTTCTATAACCCAAGGCCGAACAAATAACATACAGCTAGGATACATCTTTGCACTAAACTATTATATCTGTTACTACGAGTAGTTTTTTTCAATACAGAGATCTCGTCATACGTTAGTCTCGGGTCCAATCACTCCATCAACTGACGGACGATTTTGATATTATTACTGCAATTAAAAGCATATAAAATAAATAACACCCTCGCGCACATTTGGGGGAGGGAGGGAGGGATCAAAAGTCACAGCAGTCAGAAAACTTTCTTAAGTGCCCCTTGTTCTGCAAAGAACAGACAACTGCTTTCAAATTAAATGTGTTTTTTTTAGATACACAGCAATAACTGACAAATTACTATCAGCCCCCTCACACATTGCACCCCCCCCCCCCGTCACACATTGCACCCCAGCCCACCCAACATGCACCCCACCCCACCCGATTTAATTCCCGCCTCTTGTCATGATATCCTTACCGTCTATTTTCTGCAGTCTGTTGTTAAGCATAGATATAAGTATATTTCAAAACTGTTTTCAATATCATAAAAGTGCTAAGGTAACTCGCAATGTATTAACATTGATAGACATTTTAAAATTGTTGTAGTTCAGATTAAGCTTTCTTCGTTTTTAAACTCTTTCGACTGTTACAAAGAATCTTAATGCTGAGGTGCTATCAAAGAAAGTCTGTGTACAACAATACAGCTTGAGACTATTGTGAAATCCATTGCATACCTGGGTAAATAAAGACTTCATTGACGACTTCACAAAGCGGGCAGCTCGATGGCGCTAAAGTTTACCTACCACCGTGTAGTCTTATAGCCCTAGGCCAACAAAACAACTCGAAAACCATGAATGGAAAATGTTTTAATGGCGTAGAAAACTACATGAATGAATGAACATGGGTGAATATGTCCTCGGTGACCTGGTCCTTATCTTACTATTCTCTCCACGGACTAACCACAAATATGTTAGACTCGACACAAACAGCCTGTTTTTATCTGTGAAAGGCCTTCTATGGATATGTACTGCTGCAATTGGATACCAGAGGTCGCTGTTAAATCTGTTACTTGATCTGCAGTTGCGGATGATCTCATGGCAACGCGCGAGAAAAATTAACCTAAATAATATAGATGAACATCGAGGGGTCTTTTTATACAATTCAGTTGCTTGAGTTTTGTTATAAACTTAAAATCGTCTTATTCATATTGACAAGAAAACTTATAATGCTTTTCTATCGACCGTTCAGTAAACCGTCAAAAAGCAGAAGAAACACTCATAAAGAAAAGTGAGAACAAGCAACGAAGTTAAAGTAACAATGAAGTTAAAGTATTAAGATGAAACAGAGATATAACTTTGTGGCAATCACATTTTAATTGCCACATGTTGTATACACCCGTTTGAACAGCCCGCTAATTCGTATAGATAAGTGTTGATATTGATATCCTTGTTAAAATTGGTATTCAAACTAATTAATAGCGAATACTAACTCTAGCTTAATCATGAATGGCAACAGTATTTCTGGTTTCTTTAGTGCGCATTTGACAATTGATATATTGACCCGATTAAGAAATAGCCCGGGGCATTTCAGGGGTCTAAAGAGTGGTACTGAAGCCAGGCCATCATCGTATACTATTGAAGATGTCCCTTTGACAGGTTGATAAATAATAGGTTTGTGATCCGGGCTGGCGACTACCTTCTGCGCTGTCTCAAGTATGCTGACCACATCCGCTTACACTAAGTGCACCCTTACTCTACAGTTATCTGTTCATACCACTCTAGTGATACTTCTTCTTTTATCAAACAGCATCTTTTTAAGGTAGACGAAGAAAACAACAGAAACTAGGGCATTTATTCTTGGGAAAATCTTTTCCGATTCTATATTATAATGGTGAGTGTAGCACTGAAGAGGACACAAAACATGTTAAAGCGAAGAATAAAATGTTTTATTATTTCAATGAGCATTTTATGTGGTAAATTTCACTCGTTTGATTCATTGATTGACTGATTGATTGATTGTTCGGTTGATTTTAGTGATTGATTGATTGTTTGTTTGATTAGTGATCTGTTTTTTATGTCCTCGTTTAAGGATGGAGTGTTCGTTTGATTATGTTTCCCTTCTTCTATGCTTTCTTGCTTGATTGCTTACTTTGATACTTGATTTGGTTGGTTGATTGATTGATTGATTGATTGATTGATTGGTTGATGGATTCTTGCCATAGCCCTAAATTGGACACGTAAATTGACGTCGTATCTTAAACATGACGGATTTGCCAATTGATGCGGACGCGGGAGAACTTTGTTATTTCTTTTAATAATATAAATCAAAGATGTACGGTACAGTGATCATTTAAACAAATAAATACATTATTTTAATATTCACCACGAACTCTTATGAAATAGAAGCCTATTAGATAGATTTATATAGTTTTGCGCAGTTTCCTATCTCATCCGGATAGCTGACATTTTTTAATGAGAAATATCAGGTTTTTTTCTTTTGGACAATTGTTCGCGCTAGGTTATTTTTTGTTAATACCAACACACGGATTGATGCATTTTTGTGGTCTTGCACGCTTATATCAGTGCAGCTCCCTGAAGCTATACTGTAATTCCTATGTCGTCCAGAATCAAATTATGTCGGTAGTAAGAGAACCACCTGGCCTGGAGCCTTTTAGATGACGTGTCCACAGCCTTTTAAACGAGGACAAATCTTCCCTGAGGACTTAAATAAGCGCCGAAGTCTCATTAACGCTTCTAACATCAGCTAAGCAATGTTTTAAAGAAAATGAAAATTACATGCTGTCATTTTTTAAAAATATGGGTTAAAATCTAATCCATTAGGTCTGCTTTTATAAGGGAGAAACAAAGAGTTGGTTATGTTAGAACCGGTTATACTCGAGTGTAGCGCATCATGCACCTTCATTAAACCAGCCTAAGTCCACCCAACTCTGTTTTTATATGACAATCGGGAGCAAAAGTACAACGAACTATCCGAAAGTTAATGAAGATTATCATCAGTTTGCAGGGAGCTTTTGTTCCACCCTGATTGGAGAATGTTAACCTTGTTTTCTTCGGAGGAACATTCTCCTAAAAACAGGCATTTCTGGTTAGTGCATTTAAAGGGTGGTTACAATTCCTGTCCCATTACAAGCTAGCCTGTCAACTCTTAACTTGAGCTATTTCTCGTTTCCAAAATGTAACATCTTTACTTAAAAAATGCGTTTTTATGTCCTTCTCTATTTATTTTCCTTTAATTAATTCTCACTGTGTTGATCAAGGCATATTCGATTGACTTTCACCTATATCATTAACTTCCTAGTAATAGTAATATTAGTCAGAAAATAAAAACTGGAATATTTAACAGAGCTGTCTGCTGTTGACTGTTCAGCGGTTAAGTTCGAGATTTTTGTCATTGTCAAAACAGATCCGAAAGATCTGCTATTTTGTTTCCGCTCAAAAGCATGAAGATCAGTCGACTCGAGCGTATTACTGAAATATCGAGAATGCCGAGAAGTAGAGCGTCAGGCGGATGACAGATCTGTTAAATGGGTTTAACATAGCCTATTGTCCAGACAAGCAATCCGAGGATTCATTAAAGGGGTATTCTTTCAAAATAGAAAAAAACCTGAAAATCTCAGTGTTAGAGTTACCAGAATTTCTAGAATGATCGGCCAATACAGGTGCTTGTCTTTCCGAACATCATTCCACCCCTTGTTGCCCGGTTATTGAACTAATAACGACACATAACTGGTACATTTTGACAATCAAGGTTTCGGGAAACTCTTATCCCAGTTTCACATATCTGGACAATGAAATAAGAGTTTTCCGAAAGGTTGACTGTCAAAATGTACATTTTCTGTGTCATCATTACTTTAATGCAGTTTGCTTAGCTAAGCCGTATCATAGAATTGTTTAATGCAGATATCGTTAAAGAAAACGCATGCAATAGAATGCGACGATCGAAGCTGTATGTCACGTCAGGGGTGCATGCGACGATCAAAGCTATATGTCACGTCAGGAGGTGCATGCGACGATCAAAGCTGTATTTTACGTCAGGCGTGCATGCGATGATCAAAGCTGTACGTCACGTCTGGGGGTGCATGAGACGATCAGATATGTATGTCACGTCGCGGAATGCATGTGATGATATCACTTGAGGGGGTACATGCGATCATCAAAGCTGTATGTCACGCCAGGGGGAACACTAGCTATACATTTGTTACGTTGCAGAGTCACCAAAAATCAACGTTATATTGCCACGTAAATCTATGATGAAATCATTTGTTGTAAGTTTGTAACAGAATGATCCAAGCGTGACAGGAAACGTTGTGGCTTCGACCAAGTAATCAGTAAAGCTACCATAGTCACTACCCATCGGTGAGTGTCAAATGTCAGGGCATCGAGAGACAATTGCTCAGCTGCAGTTATCAGCGTTGTAACCATCACACAATATGATTATGTTTTTATAATTTTAAATTAACTATTCAATCAATCAATCGTTTATAGAAATGGCTTAATAAGAGTAAGATCAACCACTTTCTGACAAAATGCTGCATTGCTGACCAAAGCTAACTGTGTGTAAATAAATTATACTTGAAAACCTTCTGATGTGAACGCATTGCCGGTGCTGTGTGTTGATTTTGAGATCAAGTGCTGTCACAAATCCCTGGTTAAGCTCAGGTGTTTGGCATGTGAAACGTCACTCACTGATCGCCGTGATTATAAAAGGATTAAAACGGATTATAAGATTAAAGTTCCAAACAGTTAAAGGTGAAAACATATAGCTTATATTCCGGTTTCCTCAACACCTTTAGAGGTTGGAATGAAATCAGAACCAAGGATAACGAATAAAAATACATCAACAAACGACATACAAATGTAACATAGTATTGAATTTTCGATGTGAACATTTAAAAGAATTGCAGATAGAAGCGACAAGGGAGACAATTGGCAAAACAAAACATATAATAAACTGAAATTGTTTAAAAATAAGAATCTGTTATATTTTTGAACAGAAAAATGTGTTTGGAAATGCTCATGAAGGTGTAGTCTAAGAATGTGTAAATAAACATGTAGTAAAAGTTCATTCCTCGACGCCCCCCCCCCCCTCCCCCTTCCACCCCCACCACCTCTTAAAAACGCCACAAAAAAAAGGTTAAATAAATGATAAAATGATGACTCCCAATGTTTCCGTTAATTATGACAGTGGCATAGTTTGCACAATTTTTAAATGTAATGTTTTGTATATTATAAATAAAGGAACGTTTATTAAAGAAAGCGAGATTGACAGCGCCATGACACCTGCTAAGAGCAGTCAAAATAGACAACGCAACAATAACGTTTACTATTCTATTGGAATTTAATATTTTTAGTTGCGCTATTAATTTTAAAACTGTCTAGTGTTGAACTGTATAACTGTACTGATTTATAATTCTCAGACCAAACCCCCTTAACTGTATACAACTTTATTCACACCAGCAAAACATTACAACTGCCAGTATCGATCAACAGAAATAACCATTATTATCAACTATATTTAAATTAACCTTTGTTTAATAAATAATATTATTATCCTTGTAATGAAGTACCTACGGGGTCGAATGTCAACATATTTACATCAAAGAGAGTTTTGTTAAACATAATGTCACGTATTAAACAGCGTCACGACGTTCTACATCGCTTAGTATATATGTTGATTTATTTTCTCAATAATGGAAAAACTAATATAAGCCCGTCTGTAAAATGTTATTTCAGGAGCTGTCTGGTTAGGCCTACGTTACTTGGTGAAAATACTGGTGGTTTTTGAGGGTGTAGATATGCTGCCAAATTTAATAGTTGTGTTAGTCATAATGGAGTTAAAGATACAGAATTTGCAAATCAGTGTAGGTTTTCGTATTTAATGTTTGACTCGGTTTATTGGTAGACGTAAATGCTCTTTATGAATTCAAGCTGTGTTCTCTTGGCACAGCACCTGTTTCAGTTCCTGACAAGGAATGGTTCCATGCCCGCCCTAACCACACCATGGGTAATTGGTGACAAATAGTTACTCTTCTGTGATATCTAATTTTTAGCATTTGTAGAAAGGTGAGTGACAGTGAGAAAAGTTTTAAAAATCTCCTGAGAACGACTTTTAAAATACTGTTCAATTCAAAATTGTTGAGCTGACAAATACATAAAACCTTAAATTGAATTACCATTAATATGCTCTTACATTGAGCCTAAAAATATTACCCGCTTGATTCAAGCCGCATTTCTAGGTTTTCAGCATCCTTCCAAAGCAGGGTGATAGCTCCTCAACTTCGGTATCACAAGAGACTCCCCTTGTGTTGCATGAGAACCGTTTTATTGAAACTGTCTACTTAGTTGGCCCAAGGTACACATGTCGACGACATGAATAAGAATGATATTTTTTTAAAACTTATAAGACCTACTTTCAGACGAGCATATGGTTTCTGTGGATACATTCATAGCATAAACAAAAACCCCAAAATATTCTTTCTCCCGTGTTTAGAATGTTCTTTCTCCTTCAGCATTGGGATAACAAGGGAAGTAATCGATGTAAAATGCTTTCAGGGGTTATGTCCCTTTTATACGCCGCATGGCGTCATCATTTGCTCCATCAATTTCCTTCATTTACATCAGTGACGGATCTTGTATATTTTTGCAAGACTAATCGCACAAACTATTTAACGCCAAATTGCGGCCTGTGAACCTAGACCCGATAAACTGGAAATCCCCGCGTAGCACGTCAACGCCGAACTACTTTATACTGCTAACATCACAACGTCAACCTTATGTGACTAAAAGACCCATGTCGGAACAGATATCTTGTAGGTGGCATGAATGGGAGCAATAATATTAAACAAAAACGTGTTATGTCAACCATGTTTTGTGCGCATGCGTGGAAATAAACCAAAGTACTCTGCGGATTTGTATAAAAAGAAACACATCAAATAGGCCTATTTCCCGGGTAAAAATCACATTTAAACAAAACACTGTTCCTGTTTTATGTATGACTTTTTGTAAATAGGGCCTAATGATAATTTCGTCAGTAATCAATGGCGTATATGTTTCGTTGCATCGTTTTTATGGCAATCTCAACGGCAGTGCTCGTGCAAGGCCTCAATTTGAAAGTAGACTCGGTCGAATGTCCATTACGTCACTCGAAAGAGCATCTACACTCCTGGCGCAAATATAGCATGTTTACATAACATATTCATGACTGAGAATCACGCTATTAGGCTATATATGCATATGAATCATCAGGACTAATTTTAGACAGCTTAAATTCGTCACTCCATAAGATACCCGCTTTAGTTGGCGATAGCATGTTTTTTTTATTGGATTGGGGCTTTATTTTATACTCTATTGTATTTCACCAGAAGTCTATCAAGTAGAAGTATGAAACCAGCCATTGCCCAGTCCTAACGGCATTGTGACTTTCAGTGGACTTCCACAGTGCCATATGACTCGTTGCGCAAGAAATGGTGGATTTCGTTCGTTTCGAGCAGTTTGAATATAAGAATATACTGACGCCGTGTGGGTAAAATATAATTGTTGAACTTACATGACAGAAATTAACAGAATAAATGTTTTTCTACAATAAGAATATACTCTGTGGAAAAAGAAACGCATAAGCAAAATAGTAATATAATTATCTCTCAAAACAAAGCGGTATAATTCAGTAATTTTGGGGAGTTACGCAGTTAAAGCTGGTTCAATTATGTGCTATTGTTTTCGCTATGGACCGACGGAAGCAGAGGCGTATTCGTCACCGAAAAGCGCTGCATTAGAGAACTGAAGTCAGTCCCTTGTGTGGCCACCGTAAGCTGCAATCACTGCACTGTTACGGTATATGCTACAAACGGACACTCGTAGTTGTAGCTCATCGCTCACGTGATTGAGACGGAACTCTCTCTCTCTCTGCTGAGCTGTTGCAGCCCGCGTTAATGTACACTTGTGTCTCTTGTCAATATGGATTGTTTTAATCGACTAAAGTGTTTGTCAGTGAAATCATACTATAGATGGAAACATCAAACATGGACGACACCACCTTTGAACCCGGGCACGCGGAATCCTAACCCATTCTTCATTCAGTGTATGGGACAGTTGCGAAGGTGTCTGAGGCGCTGGATTACGCTGGCGTAAGCGTCTGTCCAGTTCGTCCCAAAGATGCTCAATATGGTTGAGATTTGGCGATCTTGATGGTCATGGCAACACATTAATGTTCTCATCCTCTAGGTATTCCACTATTAAACGTGACGTATGCTGAAGGTGTTCTCTCGATCCATAATGGGAAGCATGTGAAGGCACATCATTTTGTCCCGATAGCGTACAGCAGTCAGATTGCCTTGTACAAGCACCAGTTCACTTCTGCCAGTATAGGAGAGGACTCCCTACATCACAACACTGCCTCCACCAAATCTGTCAACTTGGGCGACGCAGTTGTTGGCAAAACGTTCATTGTGGCGCCTATATACCACTATGTCTCTGTAAAAGGACACGTAAATCGTCGCTGAACCATACTCGCCGCCAGTTTCTCAAGTTCCATCCTTGTACATTCGTGCACCAGCGAACGGGTAAACGACGATGTTGGCGTTGCAGAACCGGCCAACGTCAGTATGGTCTCCCAGCCCGTAAGCCAGCTTATCGAAGTCGGTTTCCGAATTGTTTGTCCAGACACCGTTTCAAACCAGGTACTACTTGTCCAGCTGTGTTCGTTGCTGTGGTTGTTCGTTGACGCAATTGAAGAATCCGGTTGTAGCGATCTTGTGCTGCAGTTGTTATGCGATGTCGGTCTCTGCGGATTGAAATCCCTGAAATCTGTTCCAAATACGTGTAATAGTGCTCTGTCTGATGTTTATTTGCCGTGCGAATTCCGACTGCGATTCACTCAACTGGTGGCGACCAATCACAATGCTTCAAGTCGCAAGGTTAAGTCTCTGCATGTTGTAACTCGTGTACAGAGAAATGGAAAATGCGAGCCATTGCCAGAATCGAAGCTTCAAATACCTATCACCACCCCAGTACTTTTTAAACATATTTCAAGTCGCTTTACACATAATTCCACAGAAACGCGCCACAACGTGTGTTATTTTTTTTCACACTGAAGTTGGACATTTTGTCCCATTCCAGATGCATTGAGAAACATAATCAAACATGGCCATTGTACACAAGGAACGATATTTTTTTTGTCCTCAAGCATTAATACAAACTTATTGTCATCTGATCAAACATGTATTAAAAACATGTCCATCAAATAAAATGTTGTTTTTTTGTTTTTTATATTTAATTTAGCAATACAAATCGATTTTAAATGGTGGCAAATCTAACGCGTATGGGACAAATATCATTGGATAAAACCCCATACGGCTACGTCACAACTCTTGACGTGAACATCTTAATTTCTTGATATCTATTAATTGACACATAACTGTTTGTTATAATTGAACACAATTAGCTTCATTAGGTTCAATTATGTTTGAACACAATTAGCTTTACTATGTTCAAGTATATACCACAAATGACCACAACATGGCAAAAACTTAACAGAAGTTCCCTTTTAAGATATATACTTGCTCAAATTAGTAGGCCTACACGAGGGAGGTAAGTTTTAAAACTTATTGGTTAAAACCATCGGCACTTCAATTTATAACTGTATGGTAGACATTCGTTCTCGTTACCAATACCAGTTCAGCCTTCATTCTCTATGGGATACCATTTTAATCAGTATTTCCTTAAAATCGAAATATAACAACAAAAAAAGCAAACCAAAACAAAACTTTGTACCCACCTCGGGTACATAACACTTCTGATTTCTAATGCAGTGTCATTTTGTAAAACTAAAAATCCGTTTCCATGCTTATTGCAAAATGTTTGTCGTCGCTGGAATGACCCGTTTCCTAACCCAAAGGACATTTATTTTTAAGATTTTGAAATCGTTGTTTCACAAGTGCGTTTCCAAGATTTTCACTTTTTTTTAAGATCGCGTATTTGGTAACGGACGTATCCTCGACGCGCTTGCATTGAGAAGTAAAAAAAAAAGAAGTATTTTGGGTTAGGAATAGAGAATAATATAATTGCTCCAATGTCCGTCATCCAGTAGAAAGAAAGACATAATTGCTCCATTGTCCGTCACCTAGTAGAAAGGAGAATTTAATTTCTCCACTGTCCGTCACCCATTAGAAGGAGGAATATAATTGCTTCAATGTCTGTCGCCCAGTAGATAGAAACATATAATTGCTCCAATGTCCGTCACCCTGTCGAAGCAAGTAATAATTGCCCCAAATATCCATCGCCCGGTAGAGAAAGAAGAATAAAATGGCTTTAATATATGTCAGTCATCTGGTAGAAAGAATTGTTCCAATGCCAAAATAAATAATAATGTGCTACATACATTGTGTATTTAAATGAAGCGGGATAACTCTCAGCATACTTTTGGAATTGCAGCACGGTCACCGTATGGAGTTTATCACCATGAAACTTTGGCTTGTTAGCTGTAAGTACAATATTGGGCAATGTTTTAGGCTCGTTAGTAGTAGAGGAAGAGCAGCAGGGTTATCATTTATTAGTACATAATAAGGAACGTTCGTGCGTTACCATGTAGTAAATGATTACTACATAATAACGTGTCCGGTGCCATTTTGGCACCGGACACGTTATTATGTAGTAATTTAAAAAATCTCCCTACACGTATTTATGTAGTAATTTTTACTACATATTAACGTTACACGTATTTATGTAGTAGTTTTTACTACATGTTAACGTTACACGTATTTATGTAGTCATTTTTTACTACATGTTTAACGTGACAGGTAGTGTTAGTCTGTCATCATAAGCAGCAGCAGAGTGCGTGTATGATGACAGATGAAGGAAGGGTTGTTCTTTATGATGTAGTAATTTTTTTGTGTGTGTGTGTGTGTCTTAACTGTCGTGGGGTTTGAAGTCCCACCCCTGATCAAGAAGGTGTTTTGTGTTATCTGTAGTGGGTTGTTGTTGTTGTAGCATGACATGACAAAGAAAAGGGGAAAAATACAAAAAAGACATGTGGACGTCTGGTGTTAGAGTTTTTGCATAACAGAAAGACCTTTTTCGGGAGGAGTGGGGTGGCCCTTAGAAGGGCCTTTGGAATTTAAAAAAAAACAGCATAAAGTAGGGCCAGCCTACTTTATATGGGCCTCTTCTCAGGCCACCCAGGCCGCCAGGGTCTCTTTTTTCTCTTTTGGGTCGAGCGCCATGAGGTAGGTCGGCTCCGCCTCTTCCTCCTCGGCGATGTCGACCTCGACATCAAGGTTGTGTTGGTTTTTAACCGAGTCCAGGAGGAGCGTGTAGGAAGACGGCTGCTCCTTGGTCTTCTTTTTGTCGTCTTCTTCATCTTCTGGCTCAGTGTTGGTGTGGTGCTCATCATGGCAACTTCTCGTACTGGCTTCATGATTGTGTTATGACTGAATGGAGATTGGGCAGCTCTATTTATACGTAGAGCGCGGCCGTGGGCGAAAGCACTTGGATTGAACGAGTCAGCGATCGAAA
>JAVFBW010127655.1:0-14117 GCA_034783835.1 Mopalia ciliata
AATCCTCTGCTTTCTAAATATATATGATGTTACTATAATCATCCTTTGGAAATACCCGCAAAAGGCAGGAAAAGATAAGAGTCACATTTTTTACTCGTGACTAGCGGTAGACTCCTTAATGTATCAAGTTTGTTGTCACCTTCTTTATTGGACAATTAAGGCACTGACCTCCTGTGATCTCAAAACACTGGGAGCTAACTTAGATTTTATTGTAATGTCTTTTCATAATGTTCTGATTTCCAGTTATATTTTCATTCCTGACTTTCAATTACCATGTTGGCATTGACACATGGAACTAAGGTCAAAAGGTCAACTTGTTCTACAATGATTGTCCTAACCATTTTCAACTAGCAAGTTAGTTATTTACTAGTCCAAGAGTAAATTTGTTTTGAGTGAAGTTTATCTGTGGTTAATTTGCTCATTGAAATATTAAATATAAGATCAATGTTCTCTTTCAGCACTACACATCCCTCAACTACATTGCCACATGAATTTCAGAAACGCAATATCTCAGCCCTTTCTGGAGAGACTGAAGGCACATCTCTCAGTCCACAACAGTCTAATGTCAACCTCAATGTGAGCTTATTGGAACACTGGTCTGGATGTAACACATTGCTTGTTACTGTCACCCCTTTCTGTCTCCTTGTCAACCAATGTGGACTGGACCTTGTTGCCCTGGCAACAGGGGGTGATGTTGATTGGATTGAAGTAGCCAATGGCAGCACTATATCCCCACATAATTTGGAGGTAATTTTTTTTTAAAATTGGAGGCTGTGTTCTCACTTCTTATTCAAACATACCAATGTTTGTTCATATCCTACAAACAAAAAGGTTATCTTGTTTGGTGTTTATCTGTGTGTGATGTCATTCATCCACTGGGCTGGCACACCATCCTATGAGAGGAAAAACATATAGTACAGCCTTTAACTAAAAAATAAAACAAACAAACAAGGAATTTTTTACCATAAACCCTTTTAATAATGTATGATGCTGATTTTTTATTATTATCAGGATGGTTTTCGATTAGGTGTGCGAGATGACAATGGGTTGGCTGTGTGTTCACCAATAACTTTATCTGATGAGGAATGGTCTGTAAGACGTCATCAGTCTGGGGCTGACCATACACTGTTTACTGATACCTTTGTTCATGTATCTATTCTCACTGTTAGGAATGAGGACAAACAGGTGAGGTTTGTTAATACAGTAGTGTAAGAGGTCATCAGTCTTTCATTTGCACTTTTTAGATGAGTAATACGATTCAGTAATAATATTTACATGTTTTCAGTATGCCTAATTATGTTTTCTTCCATTCCTATGGACAAAGATTTATAATGACATAAATTAATATCACCTTGCTGCCAGAAGTTAACATCTACCCTTCCCACGTACAGACCTACATGTGTGTTTTGGAGTATATGGTGCACATTATTTATGCTAAAGACATAAACACACTAAACATGTGAAAAACTGCACAGTTGATATAAAAATAGTGTTTATATCTGTCCTAACCCCATCTTCTCTAGCCAAAGGTTACTATTCGGAGCTGCTCTGCATTTCAACCATTGGCGGATAATTCATGTATAATCGGACTCGGCTTCCAAGCAATTGATTGGATGCGTAGAAGTTCCTACGCATCCAATGTTGTGCTATTAGGAGACTTGGCTAGTGAAAACGGCGGCGAATGTAATTGTAAACAGGGGGAGTCAACTGTAACCTTGATCGTTTTATGCGCCATATGGCGTAGCTGAAACCCTCATTGTACATTAATTATCTGTCAAGGGTTGAAATACAGAGTAGCTTGGAATAGTAACCCTTGGCTAGAGAAGATGCCTTACCCCTAGAACTGTAACTTTCATCATCCCCACACACCTACATGTAACTGTGTTTATATTGGACCGACCAAAAAACATAGTCTGTTTAGAAAGATTTATATAAAATGTTTTAATTCTGTGAACAGGTATGTTTGCTGACTGTGAAGTCTCAAATAGAACATGGAATCCGAATTCTAACAGTAAGAGAACAGTACTGTGTCAGCAGTCTTCTACCAGTCACTTACCTAGAAGTCTCCACATTTGCTATACCTCTAGGGCAACAGGTGAGTGGAGTTTGTAGACGCTTCAGTATGTGCAGTCAATGTCATAACATTTCTACAATATTGAAATGCCTCATAATACAGGCATGTTTGTAGAAGACCTTAGAATGTGTTTGGCTGTGTTATTTATTAAACGTTTTTGACTGTCAACGGTACACCTCAAATTAAGCGCAGTAGTTTGATCTGCTAACTATTGGATGTTTTGAAGTATATGTCATTTTTTTTTTCTCAGCACAACTTATCACACATAAAGAGAACAAATTTAAATTTAGCTGTTAAGAGTTTGCAAGAAACATATAGTTGTCAACCTGTGTATTTTTTTGTGAAACGTCCAGTAAATCTATCGATATCTTTTCCAGACTTTGTAAGCACAAACTGAAATCAAAATTAAAGACATGTTTTTTTTAAAAATAAGGTTGAAAATATTTGAATTCCATTCAGTGAAAACAGATTAATCTTCTGAAATCATTGGCATCATTTTGAGGGAATTCTTCTTGCTTTTTTAAGGTATTACCTCCACCAGTTGAAAGACACACTTCAGAAGTGAATGTAAAGGGAGGCAAAGCTCTGCCTGCAACTTTTCCCCTTCTTTTCTGGAGAGTTCTCTCAGAAGACACAACACTTCATGAAGATTCGTCATTTATACAATATTTGTGTGTTAAAAATCTTTCTGAAGGCTTTCAAGCTGATAGGTCTTGTCCAGTACGAGTGGTAGCAACAGAAAATGGTACTAGATCCACTGTAGCTTTACCAAAATCTGCTGAGTCATGTTCAGAAGTTGATACTTGCCCCCTGGTGGTAACCGGCCATTCTAAGGGAGGGGTATCATACCTAGTCATCCAGGAAGACAGTGCACCGTATTGTGTCATTCACAACAGATGCAGCTTTCCACTTGGTTTCGGGCAAACTCTGCTCAATCTGTCAGCATCAGGTAATTTTCTCTGTTTCTTTGAAATGAACATTACCAGTAAACTAAGTATTTGTTAGTGTGTTCGCTTACTAACCCAACTTCGAATTACGGTGGCCCGTGGCCGTGTCTTAGTGGTAGTGTGTGCACTTCCTAAACCTGTTTTGATGTACCCCTCACCGAATCGAGTCCATCTGTCGACCATCAGGTATATGACCGAGTCCAAAGTTGGAACTCTGCATATCAAGCGGGTGGTTTTACAAGTTTTCCTCCTGGTTTTTCACTGTAATTAGACAAGGACCAGTGTAAAGTGGACAATCTGTCATCATATGAGTGAAAAACCCTTTACGGCTTTAAACCCCAACCTGACAGTCATTCGGCCAGGTAGACTAGTCCTCCTTATGGAGATACAAAAAACTGTAATCATCTTATTATGTTGTACATCTTAAGTATACAGTAAAAAAATACAAAATAATAAAATGCATATATAAGTTTCAATTTTGAGCAAATTCACTATATTATTACTTTCTTAATTGTTATTGTTTTTTTCCAGATTACACAGTCCAAGAGGAGACTGAATTATGTGTTGGTTTACCATCAGTCCAACCCAACAGAAATGCTCAGTATACATTCCCTTACATAAACAGCAAGTTCCCTGAGATGTATGATTTGTCTTCAATGCCTAGGCTTCACCTGACCACCCAGCCAATGAGGATTGAGGATAGAGTTTGGAGCTGTGGAATCGACTTGTCTGTTGAACAGGATGCAATTTTCGGTATTCCCGGTGGACCTGATTTGAAAATCCATGTAGAAAGAGCAGCATTGATCAAGCATGTCGTCATCGAAACTGTAAGCAAGGCAGATATTTCAGCAAAAGAAATCCGTAGTCGCATAAAAGGGCAAGAAAAAACCGTTGTTGTTGAAGCAGAGACTTCTAAAAAGACACCCAAAGAAAAGTTATCACGCAATGTTGTTGTTGCTTCAGGCACTATTGGTAAAACAACAGACCAAAGTTTGCCAAGTCCGCCTAAATATCCTGATGCTGGTCAAAGACCTGAAAGTGGGATATCAGAAGGCAAAGGCATCATTCCATCAACTAAAGATCTCTCTAAAAATGTATTGAAAACCGTCTCTAGTATTAAAACCAACAAACCAGACAAACAATCCAAAGCCAAGATAAATTTGAGTCTGGGTATATTTCTAAAGCAGATGTGCTTGGTACTTTTAGATGAGTCCTCGTCGATGGAGCATGTGGGTGAAGTATTACGAGTGACTGTTGATGATGCCTACTTGGCATATTACCCTGTCAGTGTAAGGACACGTCATTCCCAGTCACCCTCTTCCGTTAACAAATATTGTTTGGGAATTTGTGCTGGAGAGCTTCAAGTGGATAATCAGTGTTTTTCAAATGGTCAGTTTGATTTTCCGGTTATGATTGTGAAACAAAGGAAAAATAGTAACTCAACAAGAGAAATTGATTCATGTTTCTTTGAACTTTCAGTGATAGAAAAACATGCCTACCTCCGTAGTGACTGTCTCTTGCATGCTCAACTTGTACAGTCAAGTTCACCATTTGCTCCAAGTCTCACCAATGAATCTTTGGAGACATCAGTACAACCGTTATGTGTCTATATAGATGACTGTTTCATTCATCGAATTCTCAAAGAAATTGAGCTTTTAATTCCAATACGGCTTCCTGTCCACACATTTCGTCCAATGAACTGTCATCGCTTACCAAGCAGTATCATGATATCATCTTGTAACGGAGCAAAACCGGTTGTCTTCCACCACCTGAGTATTCAACCAATCAAACTTCTTCTCAGCGTTCACGCTTCTCTGAAAGTGTTCATCGCATCTGACCAGACTCCGCTGACCTTTGGTAGATTTGAACGCAGCAATGTTTTCACAACATCTTATCAGTTTACGAAATCTCTAGCTATGCATTATGTATCTGGAGCAATATTCCGTGCAGGTAGGATGTTATATTATAGGCATTTTTTTTATTCATAATCACTGGCGGATAGGAGGGGGCTTCCTGCTGTTATTGTGCTCTCAGAATTAAGGGGCAACAATCATGAAATCATGTTTGTCAGATTTTATTTTGTCTTGTAATTATCCTTGTTTGTTTAACTGCCAGTGGCAATTTCCCTCACACATTGTCAGGCCTGAGACTGTGGCTTAGTGGTTAGCATGCCTGCCTAATAATCCTACTACGATGTACTGTTCACGGGATCAAGTCTCTCTGTCAACCATCTGGTATGTGAGTGAGTCACACTATGTGACTTCAAAAAAAGGTGGTTTTTATTGGGTTTCTTCCTGGTTTTACATCGTAATAAGGCAAACAACAGTGTGAAGTGAACAATCCATCTTCATATAACTGAAATACCCTTGAGTAGGATGTTAAACCCCAATCAAACAAACTATGTTCTGTATGCGGTTTATGTCCCTCTGTCAAACATCAGGTACATGTATATGAGGAAATCACATGAGTGTGTCTTAAGTTATATTGGAGGGGCGTTTCCACACAGTTTTCCACCATAATTATGAAGTGTAAAGTGGACAATCCATCATAACATAAATAAAATACCCTTTTGTGTGATGTTAAACCCCAATCAAACAAACAAACCAATCAATCAAGTATACAATTATCCATTGGCCTGGCACGCTGCCATGTCAGTGAAATAACATTAGGTATGGCCAATTAAAAAAAACAATTCGATTTTAAAACAAAAATGTTATAATTCCAGAAATTGTATAATTATGTATTAACTTTGCCTACTATATTTTTTAATCTTGTGTTTGTCTTGATTATTACAATTTGGGCTAGCAGGAAAGAACTTACAGTATTTTACCTACAAACAAACAAAAAAGACAAAACTTCAATGAAGAATATGACTAACAATAATATTAATATGATAACAGTATGACCTGTTTTTACCAATTATCATCTCAGTTTTTTTACTTTACTTAAGCAAGAAACAGCTTGAAATTGACAATTCGTTGCCAAATATACTTGAGTAGGACGTTAATTATGACTTTGTCTCCAGGTTTAGTGGTAGGCTCCCTGGATGTGTTGGGGAATCCTACAGGCCTGGTGAGAAGTGTAGGTAATGGAGTGGCCGATCTATTCCGTCTGCCGTATGCTGGTCTCACCCACAGCCCTGGGGCTTTTGTCGCTGGCATCTCTAATGGAATGTCTTCTTTTCTACGGAATATTTCAGCAGGTAAATGGACATATCTTAGGAAATCTTGTGCTATTTCGTAATGTAAAGGTGTATTAGTTCATGTGAACAGATAGATAGTTTAACATAGGCAAATTTTGTGGATAAAGCTTTGTAGTTTGTAAAAAAAAAAGTCACTTTTTAAATTTTATTTATTATCCATTAAATACATTTTTCTTAAATGATCCTTAAATGGGAGTTTCTTTCCCTTTCTGCCAGGCACATTGTCTTCCATCACAAACTTTGCCACAAGTGTGTCTCGTAACATGGATCGTTTGTCATTGGACCGAGAACATTCCCAGAGACAAGATGAGATCAGGAAATCCCGACCTGATGGTCTCTCTGCTGGCATCAGACAAGGATTGACTGGCTTTGGTCTCAGTTTACTGGGTCAGTACAAACCAAGACAACCTCAACAAACCCACACATCTCTCTGTTGGGTTTTTTGTTTTTTTTCAATTTTTTTGTTTTATACCCCCGCAAGATATTTGCGGTGGAATCATAGAAAAGAGGCTGTCTCTCTGTTCACCTGTCTGTTCATCCGTCCGTCTCCATCTACCTCCTGTCATATTCAAAGCTCAATCTCTAAAAGTACTTAATGTAGCTAGTTCATTTAACCACTGACATATTGGGACTGTGTACTCTCATGGTATTATTCATGGAACATGCTCAGAAGTTTGTCTGTCCGTCCATTTTTTGCCTCCACTCTACCTCCTGTACTCGATGTATAGAGTTGAACTTTGTTTTATTATGTGCCCTGCTTGCTTGATTTATTTTGGTACAATACAATACATGGCAGTCATGTTTAATATTTGTACATTTTTAAAACTTACAGCCTCAGAGTGGGGTAATTACACTTGTGACATACATGAACATACTTCTGGGCCCAGTTGCTCAAAACCAAGATTTGGGACAAAGAACAGATTAAAACACTAATCTCATGTTTTCATAAAAAATGTAATAAGGTAAGGAGCAGTGTGTAGTGGACAATCGGTCGTCATATAAGTGAAATACACTTGAGTACGACGTTAAACACCAATAAAACAAATCATAAAATGTTCATAGTCAAATGAGCCTTTGCACTCTTTATCACAGGTAAACAGTCAATGCCAAGTTCTCTCTATGTTACCACTTTCAATGGAATATACTATACCTGTTGGTTGTCTGATTATTTTTATTTTGTTTATTGAATTTATACAATTTGATTATTTCCAGGTGCTGTGGCCGGGCTAGCAGATCAACCAATACAAGGTGCTCTACAGACCCAGCAATTAAACCCAAGAGCCACTGCCACAGCAACTGGGATCGTATCTGGGGTTGGAAAAGGCCTCGTGGGAGTTGTGACTAAACCAATAGGGGGCGCTGCAGAGTTTGTTTCTCAGACTGGTCAAGGTGCACACTTTTGTTGAACATATCAGCCCTTAATATATATGTATTTTGATGAAGATTAAAACTTTTTGATAAATTTCTTGGACGACGAAATTGTAACTAAAAAAAGACCATTTAATTGAATTGCAGCACTGTTTTTCTCAGAAATTTAATTCTTTATTTTAATTATCTGTTTGGCTCAAGCAGTCAGTTGGAAATTGATGTGCTCTGTTAGATATGGTTTGTTGAGCTGTCTTCCACTACTATTACAACAGCAATGTTGTGTCAGTCTCGGGTGCTTTTATTATATAGTTGCCACCAATTAAGAAGGGTTATTTTTTATGCCATGCAGCTCTCTGGCTAAGGGCAATTTGTTGCTTTGTTGCCCTCAGAGCTTTTAATTTGTTGATGGTGGTTTCCTTCGCCCATTGAGCTGTTATGTTGTCATAGGAGTGAAATAACCTCAAGTATGTGGCATAAAACCCCAATCAAACAAACAATAAATTCTTCAGCCATTGATCTGTAGCTTAATCATAAGTTAAACGTTAATACCGGAGTTTGAATCCCAGACTCCTGGTGGATGCCAGTAAAATTATCAATCTCTACAATAAAAACGTCAATGTACCATTGTTCTCCAGGTTTTCTGTACAGCACTGGTTTGGTGAGGTTAGCTGAACAGAGATTCACACCCCTACAAGAGCAGTGGCACACAGCCCAAAACAGCAGAATCAAACACGTTTGGTAAATATCATTGGTATAATTCACAAGGTGTTTTTATAACTTCATGTTTATTTCACTCTTTTATTTCTTTATTTATTCATCTGAATTTGGATGAACAGGATTAAATTTCAATTACTCTTGCTATCCTCTGCCTGGGTATTATTTTAATATTTATAGCCATTCCGTCTCCGTAGAGCCATTCAAATGAGTTATTATAATAAATTATTATAAATTATTATTATTATCATTTGGGATAGGACCTTGAAAAATTATATGAAAACTTCCTCAACATTGTATGGCAGTGTAATCATTTTCACTACATTATGCTGTGTATATTAATACAAATATATTAAGTTCAAATGAAGCCAAAATATGGCTTGATCAAGTTACTAAAACCACATTTTGTTTTCAATGTTGTAAAAAGGGTAAAGGTCATTCTCATCTTACGGGGTTTCTTCCTGGTCTGCCAACGAAATGAGCCAAGGTGCAATGTGAAGTGGACAATTCATTGTCATATAAGTGAAATACCCTCAAGTATGACGTTAAACCCCAATCAAACAAACATTAAAACATTATCTAAAACCCCCTCATAATTGTATGGCAGTGTTGTCATTTTAACTGCATCATGCTGTGTATGTTGAAAATATACTAAATTAATGACTATTTTTATTATATCTAAGTTCAAATGAAGCCAAAGCATGGCTGGATCAAGTTACTAAAACCACATTTTGTTTTCATTGATTGTAAAAAGGGTAATGGTCATTTTCATATTTATCAAATCTGTGTACCGTTCACATTTTAATTTAAGATGCATGTAGCACTTGTATGTTTTATTGAGATGGTATGTAGAGGGATTAGAAACGCCCCTATCCCTTGAAATCATTGAACCGTGAATGTGTTACTTGGCTAGCTTCTTCGAATCCACCCATTGGACGAGTTGGTCAAATATATGAAGTCTGCTCGGTAGGCCAAGGTTGTCATAACTGGCACTCACTACACTGCACATGCTGTCGTTTGGAACAAGCTAGCCGAGTAACACATTCACGGTTTGATGATTGGCGGGATAGCTTCGTTTCTAATCCCTCTACCTACTCATCCCAGGTTTGAGTAGTTGTCCCTTTGAATCAGGAGTGTGATGTAATTTGGATAGACTTTGTGTGTGAACTAACCTTAAATTAAGAAGAGCTTTAATTTCGAATCAATTAATCAATGTTACTGTGTTGTTCTGTTTCATAGGAAGATGTTGCACTCATTACCCCCAGGGAATTGTCTTCTGATGGAATTACCGGCCACCCAGTACGATGCTGGTGGGCATCCCGTGCCAGTTACCCTTCTCTTAACCACAGATATCTTATTTGTGATGAGCTGTGAAGACGACAATCAACAACAAGCTTTTACAGCCGTGGAATTAAATTGTCCAGAGATAGTCAGTGAGCCTTCCATTATAACTTTAGTATGGACAGATTCCTTCCACCACCCTGTTAAACAGGTACACTTTTCTTTTTTAACATTTTAATCTCTTCTGTCTTCATGTCACTGAAAAAATCAAATGAGGTTGACCAGCCCACGGCTCAGTGGTAGCGAGTGTGCTTCCTCAACTGAACATGCTTCGATTTACCGTTCATGGGTTTGAGTCCGCCATTCGACCATCAGGTATATGTTGTGGCTCTGGCAATCGATGGGGTGGGTTTTACGAGGTTTCCTCTCAGTTTTCCATCGTAATAAGGCTGTGTGAAGTGGACAATCCGTCGTCATATAAGTGAAATACCCTGAAATACACCAATCAAACAAAACAAATCTAATAAGTGTCTCAATTAATTGCATAATTTTAAAACTTCAAACAAACTGCCTTTTGCGATATGGATTGAATTGCTCAAAATACAATTATAATAACAATACCTACCATGCCCTCATGTATGTGAAATAACATTAGGCATAAAAACCCCAATCAAACAAACGAATCAATATGGATCTGTCATTCTAGTAGTTATCTGTAGTTTTTTGTTTTTATTCCAGGACCCAACAAATGATCGTATTGCAGAGTTTGTTGACAAATCTTCAAGTTTTGTTAGTTTGGCTGGCTTGGAGAGCTCTATTCAGGACAGACCGGTATCTAGTTCACCCTCATTGTCCCCTGATCCAGAGAGCACCAGCCTACCACCTCAGTACCAGTTCCATGTGGACCCACACTATAAAGAACTATTTGTCACCTGGCTAAAATTCACCAAACAACAATTACAAGCCCAGGGTTTCCAGTTTTAAGGTCTTTTGATTGGCTAATTTTGAAATTTGCAATTTGCCTTTTAAAATTCGCTTTCATTTCTTCATTTTGTTGCGGAGGGTTCACTGCAAGTGGACAAAGGATTATGTTTATTTGTCCATAATAGTTCCACTTTCAGCATCTTCATAGTTGTAGAGGTGGGATTAGGTAACTTTTAAAGTGACAAAGTGTCCAAAATCCATGTGTTTCATGGATAATCTTTACATACATGAAGTAAATCAAAGAGACACAGATTCTGACAGAATATGTCCTAATAAATACAAATATTCAGTCAAAACAGTACTCTCTTTTTTTCCAGTTACACTACTTCATTACACAGTTGGATTGTTGTTTGAATTTGAAATCCATTTTTTGTGTTTTATTTGTTATCACAGTTTAATGTTATATAAAATGTATTTACTGCCTTTATCACTAAATATGGGCGAATTATTTATAAATACAGTGCTACTTCATTTCATGTGATATTCAATGAAATTGATTTTGGATTAGAACAGGGTTTTATATATGTTAGTCGGTTCTGTATACTTAGAAAAAGAGGTTAAATTAATTTCAGCAGAGACTGAAATTAAAACTGGTTGGTAAACTCAGTGAAATGCTGTAATTTTGAAAGCCCTTTGCTTGGAAAACACTGGCTTATATCATTTTACATTGCATTAAAGGAATATTTCTTATTTGGGATACTGTATATATGGTAATCACCTCAAATTTAATTGTGACAATATTACAGCATGCAATCAAACACATTTATTTTCTTCAGATAAATGTTGTTGCTTTCTATCTTCTGTCTCTCAGACACAAAATCCAAATCTTGTAATTTTATCAACGAATTTGAGGTGATTTGGGTATGTTTGATCTGTTTTAAGGTGCAATCTGTCTAAGGGCAGTGTATTCTCACTTACACGGAGAATTTGAGGTGATTTGGGTATGTTTGATCTGTGGGAGACATGTCTGTTTTAAGGTGCAATCTGTCTAAGGGCAGTGTATTCTCAGCATCTTATCAAGCACTGGGAGGAGATAAATAATGATTGAGTTGGTGATGTTTCTGCCACTGCATCAGGGGGTTGGGAACGAGCTTCCTATAGCCCTGGCCCACTCAGAGCTGTTAAAGGCACAACAAGATTCAGATTCATTTGTTTCCCTGATGCAAAGTAATATAAACAAATACAGTATAAAAAAATATACAAATACACAAATTATATAATAATGTATATGAAAAACGATCAGACACATCTGCGACACAGAATATATACTCGGGCTATTGTTGCAAATATGATTTCATCAGAGGGAATAAAACCCCAAGGGGCTTGTTCTATTCATGTGTAATGTTAATTGTAAGGAAATGAAGATGTCGAAGTTAGTGCTTTCAGGTGTGAGGGCAATTCATTCAGTTTAAGGCCGAAATTCTGCATGAATTCAACATAGATGTATAATAAATTAGATTGTATAGATCTAAGGAAGATGATCGCGAATTGGGGCGTCTTGGTGTATGGCTGATCTGTCCTGTCTTTATTTTTTGACACTACGGTGGTTGCCTTATCCAATTGGTCATCCAGCAGGTCATTCGGATGAAATAAAGCATGGTGTCAAACCCTAATCAAACAAACATCAGATGAAAATGTAACTTTTTTTGGGGGGCAGCTAAATTGTTGCCTTTTGTTGTTTCTTGTAATTGCACTTTGTTTTCTTGATCAATATGACCAGGTTGAATTGTATTTGAGAACCGTAATTTTTAGCTACATTTGTGCAAGATAATTAAATACACCAGATGAGAATCCCTGTTATTACTGTGTTATGTTTTGGTACATTTGGTGAATGTAATGAAAACAAGCCTGCATAGTACATCATTCATCTATAAATGAGGCAACCCTGTTTACATGGAACCAGTTTCTTCAAATATGACATTTCACCACCTTATACCTGATTAAATTTAAAAACACTTCATCAACAAGTCCCTGTTCACCTGTTCATTGAGCAGACGAAAATGAATCCAGTAGACTGTGATTTGGTTACCGATTAAATTTAATTATTTGCATTTATTTATATTGTAATTGTCACATTTGTATTATAAATTATTCTCTAACTTTGAAATTAATTTCAAGTATTTAATTTAATTACAAGTAAGTAATATTCATTCAAGCTAAATTTTCAGCTGAATTTTATTTACATGTTTTTTAGTCAACAATCTCATTCTTTTGTATATGTGTTTAAAGGTCATTAATTGAAGCCTTGTGAGGTCTTATAGTCCTTGTAAAATCAGTGGATTCATTTCTTTTGGTTTTACCAGATTTTTTATAAACGAATTCTATTTGTAGTTAAAACAATCTTCCATTGGTCCAGCTTACGTGTAGGACATGGAAGTGTCATTCTCTTCTAGTTAACTTCCGGGTACCTCGTTCAAACTCGGAGGTTACATGTATGTTCTGAATGCGGGGGTGGGCCATGGCCCTGCAGAATACTCCCTCGGCTTCCTCAGCCGATCGTAAGAGGCGAGAAAAGAGGCTGCTTTCTGTTGCCCTGCTATTCGCGGAGCTAAAGGGTAACGGGAATCAGATTTGTTTGTAATGTTCTGTATTTGTGTCTGTCGTCATATAAGTGAAATACCCTTGAGTACAACGCTAAACATCAATCAAACAAACAAACAAACAAACTACTGAATGCATCTCGTTTAAAGTCGTATTTGTCTGGCTGTTTTGTGCAGCTTTAGGACTGGAAGGGATAATTGACATCTTTTTAACTATCTGTTTATGCTAGAGCTAGATATAATGTAGGAGGTACCTGGAAGTTGAGTTGAGTGATTTGCCTGAACTATTAGTGATCACATGACTATGCTGTGGCATGTTAATATATAAACTCAGTAAGTTGTTTTCCCAAATTTTACCACATTTTCCTTTATTCCTGTCTTAAAGTTAAGTAGAATTTGTAAATTAATTTAAATAATATTTATTAAAACAAAAATCAAATGTTGTTTTTGTGGTCACCTTTGACCTGTGTTGTCGTTGGGAAGGTATTTTGCACACTTCGTTTATATACTATGGGAAATATTTATATGTGGGAAAATAAAATCCATACCTATTTTTCGTTTTGTGTCTTTTGTTTGTTCATGCCTTTATATATTGTGAAATTCACAGATTAACTTCAAACTTAATTTAAAGATAGCTTCTTGGCTTTGAGGCAACCTGAGATTACAATATACATATATTGTAATCTAAGAGACAAGAATCCAGAACATTTGCCCCTAGGATATTTTTGCCCCTTATAATGTATTGATGAATGTATGTTGCATGTTCTTCTAGATGATGGTGGGCTTTTCTGATCGCTCTCATCCGTGGTCCGTTAGTCCGTCCGTCCGTAAACAATTTCTTGTGATCACCAATGCTCAGAAACTATCGTTCGGACAAGATTCATATTTCACAAACTGGTTCCCCATAAGGTCTAGTTGTGCACCTGACCATTTTTTTGTGGATGTGAATATTCAAAATGGCTGCCAATCGTCCGTCTGTCCATCCGTAAACAATTTCTTGTGATCAC
>JAVFBW010127666.1:0-14114 GCA_034783835.1 Mopalia ciliata
GGCTGTGAGCTTTTAAGCAATAAGCCAACATATAGATCGTTAATTCTACAGACAAAAACTCTTATCATCAAAATTGACAGGTGTTCGTATCTAGAGTAAAATCTCGAAAGATAGCTGTAATAAAATAACAATACAGAGTTCATAAATGATTTATACCTTTGCTTGTTGTTATACATTACCTACGGTTAATTCATTACGCTGCAGAGAAGTTCAATTAATAAATTTTAAAGGGCAACTGATGTCTCAAAATGTGTTGGGATCCCGGTATAGGCTAGGTCTTGGCATTTGTCTTAAGAAATTAATGTTAGCCATGTTTTGGTTAATTCCACTCCTTGATCATCGAAAATAAGAAATTAAACAACAAACGAACGCAAAAGAATGATAAAATTTTGAAAATAAATATTGTTGAGGATGTGTATATGTTGAAGTGGAATGATTGGTCGTTTGAATATTATTTATTTCAACATTATTGTTTTGATCTGGTGGTGAAATTGAAATCTTCGCCTTGTCGTGACAACCAGAATTGATTGATAAAAATTATAACTGTAGGCGTCCATTCTATACACTGTTAATCAGAGAGAAACTAGATGGAGGTCTTAAGCAGGGGTATTTTGAACACAAGAAAATTTTTCTCTTTGGTAAATCAGTCTGGGACCGTTCTGAAAAAATAGTAGCAAAAATTAAATCTGCTTAATTTGGTAAGCCAAAAATTAAACCGATCGATGTCACACTAAATTCTCATCTAGTAAAGATAATTTATTAGCAAATATTGCAGAATAACACTCCGGTTTTTGTGTAGTTTTTTTTTCTTTTACTGTCTACAGTTTTGTATAATCTATGATAAGAGACAAATATATGTCAAATGTCCTGTAATAAGTTTCAGCCAATGCCTGGTAATGAATTACTGAGACATGCTCAAAACAATCTAATTATGCAATGAAAATCAAAGGCAACATTAGCGAATTAGAGCAGAAGGAGAAAGCGCATAAATCAATTCAGTTTATATAATGAAGTTGCCAACGTCTGAATGCAATTCGACTCAAGTTGCTAGTGGATCGATTTAATTTGCGATGAAATCGATAAATTTCACAAAGAAGTCTGCAAAGTTCGCGTAATCATATCTGCTACGTCCGTTGAATGGAATCGATGAAGTCCGCGTAAGCATATCGTTTAAATCCCTGATAAGATCTGTACAATATGGCGGGCGGACCGAGGGCTGAGTGGGCCGGTACAAGGCGTTAGTGGGAAGGTGTGAAGGGCTGGAATCGTGTGCTTGGAGACCCTGGGAGGGAGAAGGCGGTAACGGGAGTCGTGAGGGGAGTTCTGAAGGCGGGCTGGACAGGGACACCTTATTTAAACCTTACAATTAAGGGGAAAACAGACAATGATTTATCAACTGTACCTCATCAAACTTAAATCAAACACGTATTAAATCTTTTGTGTAACCCCCACCCCTCCCTAGTTAGTTACCGTTTTAGTTGCACTGAATTGGACGAATATCAGTATATATAAGAGACAGTTTAACTGAGAGACGATGCGGACATTTTGGATTGAATACATTTTATAAACAATTTTTGTTTTGTACTAATAAATTGATAATTATTGGGAGTTTTTAACGGTGGAAGGGGGGTGGGGGTAGTGGAGCTGTATATATAACAACCCTTTTTGAATGAGCAATATAGGCCTACTGGTTAAATACAAACGATTTCAGCATTCCTTGGCGGGGGAAAAGTGGATAATATAGGCCTGCATTAAGCTGTATACAATCAAGTTTCCGAGAAGAACCTATATTAACTTCCTGTGGGTTGAATTGTGGTCCACTTAGACTTCTTGAAATACGTATACTACCAGCATATGTGTTTAACTAAAAGGTTTCTCTATTATAATGCACTAAATGTTGTTTAAGTCATGAGTAAACAACATGCACAGTTTTCTAAACCAACCGTTATACCAACAGTAATACTCTTTGTGAATTTTTTACCAAATGATTTTTTCGCAAAAATTCCAAAATAAATCAGAATCCGAAATACCAGAGGCCAGATCAGAATATTTTAAACTTAATAATTTCTAAGTCGGTGACATTCAGTGGTTTTAAGTATAGTAGCCTCATATACCTGTTGCCTTAATGCGTTTAGAGCTGATGGGCAACATGCATTCGATCAGTTTGTGATGTCTCGGTATTCCGTCCTGTGACTGTCCTGTGTATGTCCTGTCTTGTATTTGTTTGTTGTCAGTGGACGTGTCTAATGTTGTTTATTTCACCCACGACACGTCATCATGCCAGTTAAATAAACCTTAAGCACGGCGTTAACCCACAATCAAACAAATGCAAAAAACATATACTTAAGCGCTCTGGAGAAAATATCCGAAATTAAGAATATAATTAAGTGGTTTATATACCGGTGCATATATGCATGGCAAAACTGTAGGCTTATGTATAGTTCTTCTTTTTTTATTTTTTACATATTTATTTGACAAATAAAATTAGCAGTATTTAAATTTGTTGGATTATTTTAAAATAATTCCATAAGGCTTTTAATGAGGAATTCTCCTTAACCTGTGAGGGATATTATATAATTTGTAATGTTATGTATTTGTAATATCCTACTTGCATCGAAACAAATTAGATCTTCTTTTGCTTTAAATTAATGGAATATTTTGCTAGTTCTACTTATTAAAGGACTATAGTTTTTCCCTCCAGACGTTCGGGTTTTTTCAGTGTATAGATGGCTAGGCCTATATGTCTGTTTGCCACGACAGCACATTTATCACCATCCAATACAGAAATCATTTTTCATCATTTGATAACATCTATAGTAATTATCTTCGCACTATTTGTTTACAATGCTTAGTCACGTTTTTCTTCAACTTAATAAAACACATTTATTAATTTTTCTTATTGGGCCACTTTTTCAATGAATAAGATGTTTTAAAGTATTTTTGGCAATAAAAGGCCTTCTATTTACAGTGACTAAACTAGAGAGAATAACAGATAAAAGTCCTCGGAGATTTCTTTGAAAAAGTTGACAGTCTAATAACGACTGTTTAAAAATAACATCACATGTGTCAAGATGGCGGAATTTGACGGCACAACTCCACAGGGGGCGCTTTGAAAAAAGACGAAGTAACGTACTCGCCACAACAAAAACGACACTAGAAGTGACATGAAAAATCCACCAGATATTTCAAAAGAAACGGAGCGGACAAGCGGTTGATAGACGGTGTAGTTTGTTCCCCACTGACCCGAGACGTCTAAATGTCAACAGATATCAATCTTAAAATCTGACGGAGGCAAATACAGCACAACACTACAGAAACTGAAACACGTGTTTGATTGACACAACATTTTCATCTCCTGTTTTATACAATAAATTCCTATTTTGAAACGAACATATTAAACATGTGCTTTAGCGATTTAAATAATTAAACGTTAAATTAGTAACACATTTATGAATGACATATATTTCAAATAACTTTATATCTGACTTTAGATATAGGTCTATCACCTGTTACATTTTTCGGCGCTAAAATTATATTGTAATACATTTGAAGGAGTTGTAAAGACAATCTTTCAATAGCTTTTATTAAATAAATGGCTTTTGGAAAACGTATTTTTGGTGGGTTATAGAGCTGGTTGATAATTGTGCAAAATAAATGATTGATCGATAGTACCGATCGATCGATTGATTAATCAATTTATTGACTAATTGTTTTTATCCATCACATTAAAATATATCAGTTTTATAAAAAATTTACATAAACAATTGGAACGCATAGGGAAGAAAATCTAACGCATCAGTCAAGCTAATGAGTTATCGAATAGCTTAACCATAATTCTGGGAATATCATAAAACTGACATATTTGTTTGTGCCCTTAGGTCTCACAAATAAATAAATCTTAGTATTATTTTTCTACGGTCTAAAGAATAAAAACAAAATAATTATAAACTATATAAAATTTCATTATTATTATTATAAATAAAAAAAATTTCAATCGATTATAAACTTCACCCTATAATGAAACGTTAGACCATTGGAAATGTGCCCTGACTGTTAACTCATATGAACATTGTAAAGCAGCACTCATCCGGAAGTCCCTTAATGTACTGCAGGCATCACCTCGGATGTAAAAAGATCCTCGTCATTACAATATGCAATTATTTCTCAAATCAACTAAAAAACGTCGTTCGCGTTGTGTAAAAAATTCAAAGTTTGTTGTTCTCCTATACAAAATGTGTTTTGTACAAAGCCAAATTAAATTCGTTAGGATTATTTAGGTGTGTGTATAGTGAATCCAGTAAATTGACTTCCGGCGAACGAATAACATGATTTTGGTGTTATTCATACATCTATCAAACCCGAGCATAGATATAATAACATGCCCATTTACGAGAATCTCGCGAGATTTAGCCGACTGAGCAGAATTTCTGACCGGAAGTGTTAATACCCAGATATGAATATTCGTATAAATATGCGTCTACCAATTTAACTGTACTGTTATTTATTAACCCCTTTTAATATATTACCAATTCTCTGTATATTTTTGTTGTTTTTGGACTAGCATTCTCGAAGAATATATATCAGTTTAGACTTTTTTTTAATGCCAATATATTGTTCAGAAGTTTTGCAAAGATAATGCGTATAGATAATATATTTTGAATAAAACAAGGAACTGATGTTTGAACGTCTATTTTTAAGCACCTTTATAAAGAATCAGACTTGGTCATGGTAACGGGTGAGCGCGTTTTATTTGCAAACCGATTATGAAATAAGAAAACATTTTATTTTCCATACATTGTTAATTTGAATAAAGCATGTTCTGTCGGTGCTCCGGTCATAAATACATATGTCAGAATAGATACAGGTCTAAATCACACCGACACAGAAACGTTAGTTAGTTAGTTACAAACCAATCAAGTATCTAGATGTCGAGGGAATAAGAAATATATCTTTTTATTGCATAGAAAGACAATTTTGTTTGATTTTTTCAGGGTGTAAAATCGGATCAGAGCTCTAACCGACCGATTTACAAATGCTTACGGAAGAACAAACCCGAATTTTTATCTAAGCAAAAGCAGCGAATCTTTCTTTTCATGTTAATGAATTTCAATATTAAACAACATTAATTTTTTGTATACTCATAAGTTTGAACGTTTGTATGTATAGTTCTACTGATCTTAGAAACAGTTAAGGCAAAGATGTTTAAGGTAGGTACATGGCCCTATTGACTGGACAAAACACCTTTAATGACTAAGAGCAAAGGTAAGCAAAAGCTAAGCCCTAGACAAAAAGGCGATTAGAAAACAAAGAATAATACACCAGGCCAGATTAAAGTCTTTATCTGATCTTTAACGTCTTTGATTATTCACTAATGTGAAGATTTTTCCAAAATTACCAAAACTTGTCGGAAAAACACAAAGAAACCTCCCCAAAAAGTTGAAACCTTCGACTATAAACAAGAAAATACATCAATACTCACTAGAACTTTCTGGATGGGTACAAAAAGCAACGAGTCTCGAAGGCGCCTTCTAGTTTTGGGGTCGGTTCGCTTTGCCGTGGTTGACGTGGTTTACCGAATCCTCTGGACAAACACTTTTGAATGGCGATAATAATTTGTCCGAAATCTGCCGAAATTCTGCAGCCAAAAAATCTGAGGTCATCTAAGTCTGTGTTGTGCTTTTGCAGACTTCAAGGATATTCGAAAAAAACACATAGCCAAACATATCTAGTCTTGGGAAGCCGTGATGAAGTGTTTGTGGCGAAGGTAAGTAGAAAGTATCGTCTGCTCGTAGCCCTTAATTTTGCTTTGTAAGAGTAATTATACAATGATACATCAATGGGAACAGTTTTTGGTTGACTTTTTTGTCCCACTGTAGGAATCTATCTCCGAAGTGGCCAGCGAATCAGTCATTGGTTTTGAAGTGTCGTCTGCTTTTTGCCGCCAAAGATGGTGACCTTAATGTTCACTTGGCAAACTGGACGGGTTTTCCCAAACTGCCTCTGTTGAATTCTGAGCCTATATTAAAACATATGAAAGAGACAATTTGGCTTATAAAGTTGAAACGTTACTCTTCTGTGGTGTTGACTGGAACTATGGGTCTCTACTCCGTCATCTCTACCCGGCAATCAATCCCGCGGGGTGATCGATAAGCCTGCCTTCATTAGCCCGAGGTAATGTCTTTGGCGAGATCCATGATGACCGCTAACTACACAGTCCCAGCTAACTTCACAATGAAAAATTACACGCGTTCAGTGGTTGCGAGTCAATAGAACGACGGAGGAAGAAGAAAATTATATACTTGGCCAAGAAATGAGCGAGTCGCAAATCAGAGATAATCGGTTCGTTGGGCTGAGAATCGGAGTAGATTGGCGTTTACCAACTTGAAACCAGCCTCTACATGAATAAAGTATAATTATAATTACGTTGATTTTTCTAACGTTTGATAATCATAAGCCATTGGAGCAATTTTCAGTAATTTCATGCCATTTTGACGTCTTAATTCTCCCATTTTCCGATAAGAGGGTTCACATTACAGATACAAATCGCCCTCGAGAAAAAAGATAAAACCGGGACGCGATTCTCTTAAAAGCGCCAACATACGCGAAAAAGACCGCCTTGAACTCTTCGCTATGATATCTGACAGCACTTGACGAATACTGGTTAGAAAAAATATTTGTTTTTTTATTTATCAGAGACAAGAATTTAATATGAAATGTCGTAACCTAAAATGCTGGAAAAAATTACCGTTATATGGAATTACAGCTAGCCATTCGCTGACATCCGATAGAAAAACGGATGTCAACAAGACACCCCAACTTGTGGTCTACTACATAACAAATAAAGATGGTAAAAAAGGATATTTCTTTGAAACATTTTAGGGATTTTCAGAAGAGAGGCAGAAAGTTTAGCCGAACCACAAACACAAGGGAAAGAAACGCGGAATTCTCGCGATAACCACAGCGATGGGACCGTAACGGGTTTTACGAGTTCATGAAATTCTAATGTAATTCATTTAAAGGCTTACTCGGGCACTTTGTGAACTGGTAAAATATGGAATTGTCCAGAACGTCTCACTCCCTGTTAATCTTAGAAGGGTTCCATGCGATTGCTAAATGGTTTCACCTAGGCAATTGTGGAAGTGGTAATAGCAATCAAACTAAAAGCCTAAGCCACTCGGGCCAGCTGATATTCCCCATGTCAGAAGAGGGCTGGGATTTTACAAGCTAAACCTTGCGAATCTATTTAATACATTTTACGTGAAAATGACAAATCTGTCAAATAAAGAAAATAAAATGAAAAGTAAAAAAAGCCTAACATAAGGTAATTTGTCAAGTTCAGCATTTTGTGATACAATTAAGGCTTAGCTTCAAGTATCATATATTCTGTTAACTCAGTTGTATTGCAGACATTCCTCGAAATACAAAAACAGCAATGTAGCGAATCCCGCATTCTTGAACCTCATTGTATTTCGACACTTGCTTAAGGTCCTCACTTCCGCCCAATCACGCCTCTAGTCCGCCCAAAGAAACACCCCTCTTTAGAAACCACCTATCTAATTTTCAGTGAAGACACAATCGACTTCTGGTATCACAAATTTACAACCACGGGTCCATGTCACCAAAATTAACTTTGATAAATTATTTTTAAATACTTGATTAATAAAACCCTAAGTGAAAAATATGAGATTTGCTTGTTTTAAATAGTTATTTTTGTAATATAACTGATTTGAAGTACATGAGCTGACCTTTATGTCTGACTGCAAGAGACTAACGGATTTGATTGGTTGCATGGTCGATGGGTATATACCCTAACCCACACCGAATATGTTGTTTGTTATATATTTGTCAATGTTTTATATACTCGTTATAGACCTCTCTCGAGAGGTATGTAGATTACCCATAACAACTCCAGATTGAGATCGTGTTAGAACCATGTCTGGGAGTTTATAGAACATGAGATGATTCACCGACTTTCAGTAATAGAAATTTCAATTACTTTTTACAAATATATAAATGCCGGACTTAAGGCTATTTTACGGAAGCCAGTTAGTGCCACGGATTATATTTATTTTTTATCAAAATTCTCATAATTACAAGATTTTTCTGGTAATTACGAGAATTCAAATCCCGTAATCTAGACCTACCTTCAAGCACACCCGGTCGTTGCTGGCAAATTAAGAAAAGCTGCAAGAAACAAAAGCTTCGTAGCTACAAGATTTGTATTCTCGTCAAAACGTGTTTTTTTTTTCCTCGAAATTACGTGATTAAAAAATCTCGTAATTACGAAAATTTTGTTTTAAAAATAAGATTATCTCGTAACTGCGCGATATAATATCGTAATTGCGAGTCACACGATGTTACTCGGGCAATGGTTGTTTTTTTTATTTAGGTTTCCTCCAGGTTTTCCAACGTATTTAAGCAAGGAACTATTGTCAAATAGACAATCTCTCGTCATATAGGTGAAATACCTTTGATTACTAAGTTGAAACTCAATAAAACAAACAGACATAACACGTGACCAGTGAGTTTTGCTGGACATGTTATAAAATATTTCCCATTGTCAACTGAAGACAGAATGCTTAAAACATACTCACTTGAGTCAGATGGCAGATAGTCAAAAATATTAATACAGGGAGTAATGTATGTAGATTTAAAACAGAGATTCATTTTTAAAAAATGAGAAAATATGAGGATAAATTTAAAACCAGTAAATCCTGTATAGTGGGGTTATTATGTAACACAACAGATATGCAAATGTAAGATAAGAGACAAAGACATTAAAACCTATATATCGTTTTATTTATAATGATATCATTCTATAATGCATAGTTTTGTGACCCAGGAAAGCATATGTTCGAAAAGTTACAATCTGAAAGGAAATAACAAAAACAGAAAAATTTCCATATTGAGATAATAACCTGGGTATTGTTCAACAAAACGATCTTAGCTTAAGTTGACCTTAATTGTCATGACAACACAATAACTTTAGCACTAGTCGTCATGACAATTAAGGTGAACTTAGGATAAGATCGCTTTGAGGAACTGGGTCAGATTCTTTATTTCATGAACTTTTGTTCTCAAGTTTTAATTGGCGTGTATGCTATTTGACATAAATTTCGTACAGCTAACAGTAATAGTGCATACTCATTAGTGTGTACTTATACACTTTCTATAGCCAGTACGTTCACCTCGGACTAGGTCCAAATATTATTGGGTAGCGAAGTCAAAGGAAAGTCGAAAAGCGAGGCAGAATTACTTAATGTTATACTAGATTATCACAGTTATCATTACGATCAGACGAACTCGTTATTTGTAAGTCAGACAGAGTTACATACCCTAGAGGAACGCCCTCTCGAGCGCCCCCTATAATTTAAACCAGCCAGTGAAATCGCTGCTCGTTTGCTGGTAGTTTCGTTCCTCCAGGGGCTGAAGATTTACTCGTTAGCGTATAATCAACTAGTAGACTTAGACTTTGTAGTATGTCATTATTTTCTACCGTCTCGACGTCCAAGGTTTCCCCTTCTAACTCTATAGTTATAACTGCACTCATTAGGGAGTGAAACTTTTACCATAAAACACAAACACCAAACTTTTTTCTGCCTATTTTGTTGACGGATTGCATAAATACACAAAAAGAGGGAAAATGCTTTTAACATTTCAATTTATTAATTCGGTTATACAATCACATACGCGACTCGTTCGTCGATTCATCCATCAATCGATCCCTTCCTCCACCCACTCGCAAAAATCCATCCATTCATCCATCCTTCCTATTTTTTTATCGTCAAAATTATGTAAATTTTAAATTTTAATTTTTAACTTTAATAGTTATAATGGCTTTATTTCTTTCTACGTGTCTTATTATATGTTGTAGGCCTACTGTTAAATAGAGCTAAATAATGTGTCGACTTTTAGCAACAGTAGTCATTTTCTGTTTTGACGTCTCTTTTCATCTGCAGACTAAATTACAGCATTGCACCAAAATATATATATTAAAAGACAGATTGGGCGTGGATATGGCACTTCTCGCGAGAATTGAGAATAGAAAGGCGTGATTTTTCCCGCCCTGAGTGGCTTTGTAACAAATTATCACTATGGCGATCTTAGTGCGCGCGAAGAGGTTCCACTGAATGAGGAAATAAGATACTCTCCAATCTATAGCCTCAAACCACCAGGTATAACGTCGCGTGATAAAAACCCGCTAGACTCAGAAAGAAATGCCAAAGCCTCTTCGATCCGGCCATTACGTTAATTTGGGCTGACAATATTATAGGAAATTACCGGTTTTTGATGAAGGGAAATAAAGGGTCTCAGCTGCTTGGAATGAACCATCGCGACACAACGACCGCCATCTTGAATTTAGCCTGGTCGCTTGTTCGGGATAACAAGCACTCTTCGCTATATTTATGGCGCTCTAATGACACTTAATAATTATGGATTTCTATTGATTTTCGCCGATAATCTTCATCATGGCTCTACGGGCTGCCCGTTAAGAACACTTTAATAGACCGATTCCCATCGCTTTTCAATCCGTCTTGGGGCACTCTGTCTCGTCTTTTAACCATCACAAACAACGTGCGCGGGGCCCCAGGGGGCTAAAAAAAACTTCTACCAATTTATTGTACTGGCAAACATGTTCTAACTCAATTTTTGACTAGAATACAACATATTTTTAAATTATTACTTTTGTTGATTTGCTTTACCAATTAACATGAATTACAGACAAGTGCTTTATTGTTTTTATTTATTTAGCTTTTTTATTTTGACAATATAATTTTCCTCAAATAGAAAATAAATGTGAACATTACCATTAATAATTAATTATCTTTCTTGTCTGTTACACATCAAAGTTCTAGTGACCAAGCCATGGAAATAAGAAAATATTATTTATATCTACTTGTATTTTTCCGCGAATTGAGTCACATCTTTTTGTTCTTGTTATCTGTTCTGAAAGTTGGTCAACGGATTTGTATAGATTAAAGTTAATCAAATTCAAATATATTTAGGATATATTTTTCTGCAGTTAAGCGACCAGCATAAGTAATGTTCCAGTGTTATTTTATTTCTAAAGATTGTATTGCATAATTGTTTGTATAGGACTTAAAGTGTTTTTATATGCATGTATTTATTTTAAAAAATTCTACAACCGACATTCTGTCATGATCGAGGTATGACACTGATGGCGTTACTTAACACTACATTTCAATAAGATATAATATCCATTTTTTTAATCCTTCACCCTTTACAGTAAAGGATGGACAAAATATATGCATTCCACCGTATTTATTTGGCTTTGGAGTTTCAAAAACCCCTTAATGGACCTCTGGAAGTAGAGAAAAGCACTCAGTTTTATGAATGTTCGCCGTCAAAGCGGTCGACTGCGGGTAGTTAGTCTGCTTCCGCGCTTTCACTCAGAACAAATCGCGAGTCGTTTTTCTCCGCGGAACGGTCGGTTAGCGAGAGAGGAATCGGGCTTATTACGCTCCTGATTATCCGCGATAAAGCAGGCGATATAATGCCGCATAATACCTCACCAGTTTCCGATAGCTCGGCGTTTTCTTGTCGTGGAGTCTTCGATAAAAGTCAGCGGACGCGAGGTAAAGCGCCTTGTTTTGATTGACAAAGATTGCTTGTAATTGCCACCAATTGAGACTGCCACCATTATGCTGAAACCGTTTGATAGCAGTTCAGACAAGATCTCTAAAGCAGTAGAAAAAAATAGCACAAAAAGCCCAATCCGTCACGTCAACCTACCATCTGCGTTTTAACTGGAATCCGACTACATGTCACCGAAGACCGGCATAGAGAACCAATTGGTTTACAGTAAAAAAAAATCAGTGTGGAATAAATTAAAGAGACAAATATTGACCGATAAGTGCTGAGCGGTTGGAGGGAGCTTCCTGTTGCTTTCAGGGCTTAGGGCAACATGACTTGTTACCGTAGTGACTTATACGGTGTTTGGTTGACACACCGTGATATAAGTATATAAAAATAAAACATACGTTTGGCGGAAATTCCAATCAAACAAAGCAGCCGTTAGGTTAGTAATTTCTCGTCAAAAAAGTTTGTTTGTTTGATTTGGGTTTAACGCCATACTCAAGGTAATTTCACTCATATGACGGTGTCCCAGCCAAATTGGTAAAGGACACCACCTTCGACACCACTGGCAACAAACTGGACAATTAAAGGACGAAATACAAAAATATCACGAACAGACCAGCTAGACGGTGCCCCTTAGCTTTGAGAGCAAGGGGGGCAACAGAAAGCCTCCTCACAACCCTCTATAGAGTCAGGGCCGCGAGGTAAAGCACCTAATCGAAGATAAACGAAGATAAACTGGTTATCACATGGATTACTCTTGTCAACGTTACACTGACATTGTTTGATCAAGAACGTTAAAGAAACAATTCAGATAAAAGCAAAAATAGCTCAGGACATAGGGTTCTTAACATAGTCAAAATGCCTTTCCTCAACAGCACTGGAGGAACATTAATTTTCCAACGAAGTAAAAACATCACATTTGACTGCTGTGCTCCTGTAGATTTGTGTTGTAAGAGGACTCCAACGTCACGTGGGTATAAAACCCTCCGGCTTAGTTTTCAACAGCAATGAACGAATACATGAATCAATCAATGAATCAATCAATGAATCAGTCATTCAGGGTCAGTCAGTCAAGATCAGTAAGTCAGGGTCAGTCACTCAGAGTCAGTCACTTAGGGTCAGTTAGTCAGGATCAGTAAGTCAGCCAAAATGTTAACTTTTGTTGTGTCAATTGATTCTGATAAGGGTTCCATATGATATCAACTATATAAGGCATTTAAACACTGTCAAAACTGCTCACAGTTACTCCTTTAAAACGAATATAACGTTATGTCTGCTCACTTCAGGTTTTGAGCTCCGCATCGAAATCTTGTGCAGAGCGATTACAGCGTTCGGAACGTTTAAACGCTGCAGCTAGCTGACTTTAAATCCTTTTTGAAGTTTTTCAAAGGGATCAGCTTACTGAATCCAAACGGTTCCTAAAAGGGATTTAACCGAGTACATGCGTGTGAGGCGTGCATCTGAAACCATAGTATCGTTATACTTACACTATAAAAGGTGTGCCTGTTTTTGAGTATCTATTCTTGAGATTCTATCGCTATAAATGTTTTCATTTCTTGGAAATATATGGTGTCAAATTATATATTTCTAAAAGCAGGCACACTGGCACAGGGATGAAAATCAATTAAAATCGAAAAATCACCTTATTGTCTAGATATCTCAAATTATATAAATGTATATGTATAAAATTAAATAAGATAAAAATAATACATTGTATAAGTGTCTGTCTTGGGATGCAATACATAACACTATAAATGTGACTGTTCCATCCATCTGGAGGTTAGGGCAAACTAGGAAAGGGGGCGGGGGGGGGGGGGGGAGTGGGGTGCTCTTGCCCTGCCTCACCTGGGCACCGTAACTGAATGCATCCACATTGAATTCTTACATTTTACGTGTGATTTTGTCCGCTTACATTTTCAGTTTTTCAATTTTTAACCGACGATGGCTGTCTGTAACTCAACAAAACTGCTTGCTTTGAAAACAAAACCAAGTTTCAAATACAGAGGATGAGGTTATCTCGAATATATAAACACCAATATATCCGGTAATTATCAAAAGCTATGCAATATTGCTCGATCACGTTTCATAGAATTTTTTTCGCAGACTACAGCTTACCACCATGGCAGTATGTTGACACGTTGACGGTTCAAATCAATAGAATGTTTGCCGAATATATTAATGAAAAACATAACGAGTTAAATTGGCAGTAGGTCTAACTTACAATGAATTGGGCGGATCATCGATCATAAGTTTCGTTTAAAACAGTTGCGAGATCAAAACTTACTAGGGATTGGAGTGACGTGTTTTGCCCTAAATTTTGTCTTATTTTATAGGAAGGAAATAGTTCTGACTATTGGCTATTTACCATAAAATCTGACGTTTTGCTGTTCTACGGTTTTTATTCTTGGCATTTTATAACTTATCATGATCACACACATATATATATATATATTTATCATATACCTATGAGTCTCACCACACAGATACAGAGGCATCGTATATTTATCCGTATC
>JAVFBW010127677.1:0-11086 GCA_034783835.1 Mopalia ciliata
GTGGGGGGGGGGGGGGGGGGGGGGGGGGGGGTAAGCTCTATAGCACGATGAAAACAAAGTAAACAATACCTAACATTTGAGAGTAGGCCTAGATCATCCCTTTATAAAAGTTATTCATTCGATACAAGTGTCTCTCACCACTATTGAACAAAAGTTACATAAGCATGGATAATTTACATACGGATAGTTAATGTGATGGAAGACGATACCAGCTTTATGCGCCTTGTGTGTAAGAGGGGCATTGTGGAATACTGCCAACTTAGATTCTGTTGTCTGCTTTGTGTTTTGAAATCAACCTGCTATTGTAATGGAAGGCCTTGAATAAACATACTCACGCTTCTTTCAAATGAATTCAGGAATCACAACAGAGGCTTCCAATAAAGGCCAATAATTATTCTGAAACTGTCTTTTTATTTAGCTTGGGCTTTTTAACAGCCTCCAAAATAATCAGGCTTCGTGACTGAGTCAGTCTAGATATTTACAAACCACCCCCAGTAAAATAGCGTCAACCAAGGTGTTCGGTATCAAAGGTTTGGTCGACTATCGACAAAAAGTGTATTTGGTGTTCTAATAACATAAGAGCGTCGATTCATTTTAGCGTTGATCCATTGCAAGTTCTAGCATTCGTTTAATGATAGAAGATTTCACTTTGGAGCTTTAGAAGACAATTTTCATTCTTTCAAGAAAGAATCAGCCATTATTCCCCCTGACAACTTTACTTTGACACAACACATCTAAAATGGCTACACGGAACCTACAATTAAATCCTAAATATCACTTTCCGTTTTTACCCAGTACATTAGAAATCACGTGGCTTAATCATCCTGAAACAACTGACAACCAATCAATTACATTTTGGAATAACCTTACCATTGTTGTAGAAGACAGGACTACCCAAAACTTGGGAATTGACAAAAAACATCCACTTAGATATTTATTTTCCAGTTTTAATTCTCTGGTGAAATAAACATAAACACTTATTTATCTAGATGCAAGAATCTCCCTCCTTTTGGGTTTTATACAAAAAAATTATATTTCGATTGCCATAGTTTATAAATTCATTAGAGTTCGCTAAATCAACATGGTCTTAGAACTATAATCATGTGTAGTTTAATTTGGTTATTGGTTTTATCTTAACCTAACCCGAGAAAGAAATGATGGAACTGATGAACAGAGTTTGTCACTTTGAAAGCTCTTTTTAACACTGTGAAATAAAGAAAATATCGAGAAGGCAATTATTCGCATTTATAACATTAATTTACACCCAGAAACCATTGCCTTGATCGGAACATAGAATTTAGCGAGCTGTACAGACGAGATGTTGCTTTGTCAATACACACTCGGTTATTCAGAGACAACAACAGCTTTAGCCGTTTACTGGAACTCTTAAAGATATCGGGACATTTCGTGAAAACAACCCAACAAACACTTCAGGTAGCTGTGACGTTGTATACCAGCTATGCATTGGTAATGTTGCACAGTAACCAAAGAACAACGTCACTATAACATAAATCTACACTGATTTGGTTGTTAGTATGTACATGTGGATACAACGCTATCAAAACGTTGTAGTTTAACGTTTTAACAACACATATTGACTTATTGTGACTTAGATGTGAATTTGTTAGCATTTTATACAACGTAATAACAATGTTGTGAAAACGTTGCATGATGCAACAAAAATATTACAAAGTAGCTATTAGGTTTTTTTTTTGTTGCCGTGTGGTTGTCTTCTATACAACTTTTGTGGCAACATAACTGGTAGTCCACAAAATTCCGTTGCAACAACGTAACACGACCAAATTAAAACGTTGTCAAAACGTTGTTTGGTTTGCTGGGAAATGATCGGTTCAGCGTAAGATCCACAGGAAGAATTAGCTAAAGGATCTATTTAGTTAACATAATTATTAGAACAACATAAGTCTATATATGGTCACCTAAGCTACAGAGTTTGAGCGCTTTTATTCGTGTAATCGCCATACAGTGGGTTTTGAGGTAGGGTTAAATCTTGAATTTAGACTTACCGGTCTATTACAGGTTTAATATCACAAGTGAATAATTTCTGCATCCTTTTATATATTAAGTTACAGAATCTTTAACTAAAATTGCAAGGGTACAGCATGGGTGAAAAGGAAACAAATGGTGGGCAAGCAACAGATACCTGAATCCGTCTTTCTGTATTTTTAATTTCAAGTCTCGTATGGCATATTAAATGTGTCAGGAAAATCAGTATATCAGATATTATTGGCCAGATCTAATTCAATCCATAATAATCTGTAATTTAAAAAAACAACTTGAATTTACACAGTTATGTGCGCTCTAACTCTCTATCTCTAAACAAGGTTACGTTGTTTGATATAGAAACTCCTGTAGTTCCACTGAAGTGTTTAACATAATACACAAGAAGTGTTATTCCGAAAAACGATATCTTCAATTTGACTCAATATTTCAGCATTTACTATGCCATCATCAGGAGATAATTACATATAGTCACCAAATTGTGACAAGTCAGCTATATGAAATAATGTTCATTCTCTAAAGCTGCATTTGTAATCTTGTGTTTATATATAAATAAAAATCACACAAGCTACGAAATGGAGCAACGAGAAAAGCGTTGAATCTAAGTGTGAGCTTTCTATTTTTGCATGATGAAGTTCCTATAATGCGCTGTCGATTTAGTTAACATTAATCCGGTCTTTTGCAGTTAAGAATTGACCCATAATAGCATTTGCATCTTACCTGACCACTACTCAATTATTATAGTGAGCAGAGGAATGCACAATATTTTTTTGAAAGTAAAAAGAATCAGTGGAGATATTTTTTTAGTTCATAGTGACACAATTTAAAGGTAATGTCGTTTGGATCTTACTGCTAAAATAGGTGTTCTTCTTTCTCTATTATCTGTTATACCGTGTCTCATTCGGCCATTACCGGCTATTTAGCCGTGCTCAAGTGGCTGTCATACCCAGAAAGAGGATAATCTTGGTCAAGTTAATGAGGCGTTAATCGCTGTCTATAACACTCGAGTGGTTTCACAGACACATCTTACCTGCCAACCACCCATTACCGAAACGACTCACTCAGTCATCTTATCTCAGTCCTTCCCTATCCGAATCTTAACAACCAAAGAGCCCATGTATTTTACGTAACAATAAATCACACTATACGTGGCCTAAGTGTTTACGAAACAGTGGACAATTTGAACGATAAAGCTTTAACCCCATGTAACTCGGGAATGTCTCTCACACGAATGGCGCTGAAGCATTAAAACACAGTGATCCTACCTGACTTCAATGTTCTAAACAATCTACACCGGTGACATTAATACCTTAGCCATGGGCGATTTGTAAAAGTGTACATACATAGCAAGCCGAACAGGTATAATATTGTTCACTTCGCCAGTGGGTGTTTGGCAGCCTTTTGAAAAAATAACCGCTATGGTATTATAGCTATAATTGAAGAAGAAAATGCAACTTTTGTTCCTATTCTCCTGAGTTACTGATTGTTTGATTGTTTGTTTGTTTGATTGGGATGTAACGTCGTACTCAAGGGTATTTCACTTATATGACGAAAGACTGTCCACTTCACACTTCACCGTGCCTTATTTCGGTGGAAAACCTGGAGGAAACCTCGTAAAAACCACCTACATGACCTGACTTACTGAAACACATTTCTAATATTTTTTAAAGATTCTCTTGCTCTATTTCTTGTTTCAGTATATAATACCACTGAGAACAGTCATCAATGTGTCGTCCAGTTTATCCGTCAAAGTTAAGTGAGCTGACCCCAATACACATTCAGAAGTGAAAGAGGACAGGGTCAAAATTCAGCGAGAAAGAACATGATACTATAGTGCAGTGAAGTCTCTCTCGAGTGTTAAGAATTTTTGCTTGTCAGTCCTGTTTGATTATCATGATGCCATTAACTGAACAATATCTGTTTTCTCTGGATAAAAATCATGGCTTTCCCTGAGTTGAGGCGATGTCCAATAAAGACAACAATTCCTTCAATTTAATGTTTGGTTATGGTCGACTCACCTAAAAACTTCAAACGTCTTACCATTATTGGGAATTTAGAAACGACTCACTTTTAGCAGTATATCATGTATATAAACCGGAAACTCGTCAAACGTTGTACCCACTGGGTTTAATTGGGAATCAGGTAAAGGGTCTAAACTAGAAATCATTGATATCCTTTTCTATTCTAATATGACCATCTTAGTACCCAGTGGGCTAGCCCCTTATATGGGGATATCACAATCGTGTACCTAAAATGTCTAATCCTCTCTCACAAGACCCATTATAACATACAAGAGAAACAGAAATCTACTTGTTTAGGCAAAACGTAGGATGTAAAGCTGACTCACTCTCTTAAAGATTGACAACCCTTCGAAGTCAAAACTTTTTAACCTTTTTTTTACTTATTCATCAAAACATACTCTTTTTGTCTTGCATTTTGTGAAAAGTTATTTAATTTTAAGTTTGCAAGTGTATGGATTTAGCATGATTTCATTTTAAGCACTTCATTTTTTGTCGAAATTAAAAAACATTCGTAAGATTAATTATGAAAATTTAGATACCCATATTACATTATTATATCAGTAAAAAGCATGCCGAATTTCACGGTTGTAAATGAAAAGGTTTTCGAGAACACAAAGGCGAAAAATCAAATTTTGTCAAAAAATGAAATGTTAGAATTCGAGCAAAGCTTATCAAACTATACACTTGCAAAGAACTGAACCAAAATGTTCAAACTTTAATTTTTCAGTATATGCAGGACAAGGAACAGAAATTTCGAAAAACGAAATAAGATAATGGACAATATATATTCAGTGGTTAATTGTTTTATTTCTGAAATGCCAGTTCATTCCTGAACAATACAGAATATCTCATTTTTTCACATTTTTATCAATACTCTATATACCATCTTAAATTGTCATTACGATCTCTAGAGATGTCTTTAGGTTACTTATAACAAATCGATGGTAAGATCTATTTATAAACTTGTCCCGGTGAGTTTATCTAGATCGTGAGATAATTAGTCGGTTTTCGTTAATCGACATCCCTGTACCAGGGTGAATACTCTTTAGAAAACTGTGAGGGAATAATGGGTCGTAACTATCGATCGAAAACCATTCACTTTTATTAAAGACACTATTTTAAGTAGCATATGATGGGGTTAATTAAAAGTTAGAGAACACAGGACATAAAGAGGTATAACTGACGTTGTTACGTGAAGCAAGGTGTGGTTACCTGTATCCACCTCCATGTGTTCAGGTATATTACTGACAGGTGTCACAAATAATTAACTGTCAGGAAACAGAGACAATCGTATATAGGAGGCAGGAATCAAAACTCCCGTCGGTGAGTTTCCCATCACTTGATTGTTATTCGTCTTCTTTCAAGGTAACAAACTTAATTACCACAACTTTGAAGAATGAACCTATGCCAAATATTCACCGTTATTTTTTAAAAGAAAGACTAGTTATACACTATTATGACATATATCCTATTGTCCTAGGTGGTGGTCAGTCAATCAATCAATCAATCAACCAACCAACTGGTCAATCAATCTATCAAGCAACTATCACCTCATCATTTCATAGAGACAAAAATCAGGCTCCAAAAACATGAGTGTCCTGTATTGAAACATCACTTGTTAAAGCATATAATATAACAGTCCCTTTCAATTCCTACTTTCAGGGGTGTTGTCTTGCTTAGCTTAAAAACTATCGGAGTTTGTCTCTCCTTGTGTAAGTTTGCTTCATATGCCAATACCAGCAGCTGGGCTCATTGACAAAGGGATTTTTGTTGTGGTCTTCACTATGTTTAATGTTTGTGAAGACAACGAGCTTAATTTCTGCCCAATTTATTAACAAGTAAAAGTCTTTGAAACAATTGCTATTCAGCACTTAACTTGGTTTAATTACTTAAGGCTGTGTACACAATCTGTTGTTGCATCCTGTATTCTAACTTTAGGTGTGACATTCCTGCATGCCGAAACACTTTACTTCAAACTGGTCAATAACACATCCAATATCGCCTTGTCAGGACCACCAGAGTAAATTACGTCATTCTGTTTGGTTGGGTCATGCCATCCAGTAGCACGAGCCATATGGGACTCTATGGTGATGAGTTATTAGGATTTAGGTCAATATTGTTTTAACAGATCTCAATGCAATGGCTTCAGGTGTTAAAAACTTACATATTTCAATGCATATTGACAAACTGTGAATTAATTGAAATCCAGACCAAGTGTGGTCAAAAATTATCAGCTTTATTCAAACACGATATAAATATCGTACCAAAATCGTAAGAAAACAGGTCATCTTAAGGTTGATAATCGAACGGCTATATAGGTATTAGAGGGACGACGTCGATATCATTGATAAATTTCCCGAAAGATTTTAGCACTCTGGTAAACGTTATTCCCCTGCACTGTAAAAAAAATAGTCCATATCTAAGTTATGGAAACAATTCCACGATGTCTTTGATGTGGAATCAAAAATATGTTTGGAATAATCCTTGCCTCCGAGACAAATTCGATGTCTTATTCCTTAAAATGTATGGAATATTCCGCTGGTGCTTTGTCCGCAGAATATTCGTTAAATAAGATACTAATAATTGTTTGTTTTTAGTGTGTATAATTTGTTGGCCTTGAATCTAACATAAATTCTGTAATAAGACAGATTTTCATTGTCGCCATCTTGTTTATAATATATTTATTTTTCTTGAATAAAATACTTTTATTGCTTTTAGAGATTTCACAGGGCAGATTTGTTTTATTAAATTGACTTGATATAATAAACATGACTGGATTTTGTCCATTTGTATTCTTTGTTACATTTCCCATGTTTACAATACGCTTAATTTAAACCTCTTTTTCTATTTTCACTGTGGCAAAAACCTTTATTAAGGCTCTAGTCTAGTTCATTTAGAAAAAGACAAAATATTGTCATCAACAGTCGAGCTTATAGTTAAACCTGTGTCAAACTGTTTTAAATTGGCTAAGTTCTCAACCCAAACTTCCCTCAGAACTGAAGTAAAGGTCTTATCTCTCGTGTTCCGCCATCTCTCGTGTTACATTATAATAGTGGACAGTCATTTAATAGTGGATTAAATTTAATAGCACTTTCAGTAACGTTTCCCAGGTATATATTTATATACAGTTTTTATTGTTTTTGCCAACAGGGTTAGTGACATAGCAGTTCTACCGATATTTTAGACATATGCACGTTTTTGAATGATCGGATGCTTAATGCCGCCTGGAAAGGGGGGTTGGGGGGGGGGGGGTGAAGAATAGGATAATTTTGATCAATGACGCACTGGATTCTACCTTACTCAGGAATGCTGCTATACAACAAGAATATTTGAGAGGAGCAAATATAATACAGTACTTACTAAGAGCGTGAATAAATTAATTGTTTATATTATGATGTCGATGGGTTTGTGATAGAGCGTTTTAGAAGAGAGTGATAGAAACAATTCTTTGACAAACTGTACAGCTGCATGTCACTAACTGTATGCCAAATACAGAATATCATCTGGATGGAATCAACTTGCGTTTTTCAACACATCGATAGTCAATTTAGTTCTTTGATATACACGGTGTTGGTGGTTAGATTTGACTTAGCATAAATAAATAAGCCATTAATGTCTCCAAAATGATAAAGCATAACGCACTTTCACACACATAGCCATTATGGGTTTTTTACAAAACAAACTATTGTTTCTATGAAAGACCTAGGGGTCATTGAATTTGAGTTTTCTAGAAAACGATGTGTCGTATATAGAGACTGCAAATGTACCCCATGTTAAGGTGGACAATGTTGACTAGAAAGAGAGTAAAGTTCCGAAAAGTTTTGGGTTGGCAGACAAATAAGTCAGTCCACAGCTAAATTTCCTAAAATAATAAACATATTTATTTAGCGTTATTCCGTGTAATAACGCACCAAAACTGAATGTATTTTTGTTCTGTCGACAATTATTCAATATACAATCATTTTCAAACTTATTTGTGCAAGGGTCATCCTGAGTATGCCAATTGTCCAGCAATATATACATACTGTATATTCTTATCTATAGTCTGTGCCATAATGTGCTTTAACAAAATGTTCTCCTCGAAATACATCCTGGGGTTCAACAAGACCGTAAATCCCATAAGTTTTTAATAATTCACAGAATACACGACTTGTTTAAGCTTCATCTGCAGGCTCATACCCCCAGTCTGATCAATATATGTCAACAATAAAAACTTACAAACTATTATTCTTTAGAAGAACACAACCTGACATGTGTGAGAAAGTGTTTGATTGGAATGTTCTAAGACAGGTGACCCTCGGATATATGACTGAGTCACACGATGTTGCTCCAGCAATCGCGGTGGTGGATTTTACGAGGTTACCTCTCGGTTTTCCACCGTGATTAGGCTATCAATAGTGTGGAGTGGACACACCGTTGTCAATTGAAATACCCTTTAGTACAAAGTTATACCCTAATCAAACACAAGAACAAATTTAAGACAGGTGGCAAAGAAATAAACGATGTATGAAAAAAACTCTTCATCACCAATGTATTTGGTAGAACAGATCTCCAAAAGAAGAGCAGTGTCTCATTATATGATTAATCATATTAGTTGCTGGATTTGTTCAACTATAGGGAATCATAAAAGAAAAAAGAAAACTTTCTAGACCAGATCTAAACAACTGAAATTGCGTAGTTTCGAAATGTACCCATTATACTAGTTCTGTATTGGGTTGCATTTTAACATTTTAGTTTATTTTACTAAATGCTAACATCCGTGGAATGTGAATGGAATCTCAAAACAGTTTTTGGATCAACAGTCGCATTTAAATCAGATCTTAAAAACGCTCCATGTGTTTTGTTGACCGCCTTATTGTGCTTAAAACACAACACGGGGATTTTGATAAGATTGGTGGATCAATGGACATGCAATAGTGGTCAATGTTAGATTAATACAATTATTGTCCAATCTAAACCTCTAAAAATTAGTATTTATTTTATGTTATTTCTAAAAGAGTACGCTCTACTGCGGAAGGCACAAAACGCATAGTCCCTGCTTCCTGGAAAGATGCCGGAAGCACGGACTATACTTTTTTTATTGAGTAGAATGTGAATTGTGCCAAGTTGGTTCTCCCAATACATAACATTGTGTTCCGTGTATACGCCTATAAAGTCTTTCCGGATTAGTTAGCTATAGTCTAGTGATTATTTACAAATTATACCAACCGAGATTATTTACCAATTTACCAATTCATTCAAAGCTACGCTGAATGTTGAAGTGGCCTAGAGCGAGTTCAGTTCAAGACGTTAAACCCAATCAAACAATCAATCAGCGTTCAATAATATTATTAGTTATTGGCGTTTTGCGATGGGTGTGTGAATTTTATGACTGTCCTGTAAACCCATACACCCTGAGCCGCGGGCTGTTAGAATTAACAAGGCGTGAACTATTCCCATGCACATCAACAAATAGTAACCTCGAAATGAGACTAAAGTACTATGGTAATATCTTTTCGCTATAGTGCTTAACATGCACTTTTAAACCCAATGGTATTCAATAGTCACATTAGAACAACTGACTTGAATTGTATTGTTTAAACTGAAACCTAAGTTTGACGATAAGAAAAACATAAAAATGAGGCTAACGTATTTAATAATATATCCTCGCTTTAATGCTTAACACTTCTGAATTAAATGGGATTCAATGGCCAAGAAGAACTACCGACTAGAATAGTATTTTGTAAAATGTAACATAAATTTGAAGATAATGTATCCACGAGGTAGAGTTGGTAACATTTCTAAACACATTGAGCACCAACTGAAGTGTCTGCGGTATGTGGGAACTGGCTCAGTTGTGAACACTCGCGTTTCTTATAAAGGCAATTCACACGAATTCACTCGGTACCATAAACATCGGTAAACGTTTATGGCGTTATATTGTTGACTTAAACAAATCTGTAAGTGTAGTTTGTTCTGTATTGTATAATCTAGTAAACATGAAGCAATTAACTCAAAAGCCTCATTGTGTTTTTTTTTTCTCACAATTTTCCTTGGCAAACATAAAAAGCTGTCTTTCGATGCAATTCTGTTAACAGTATAAACGGTTTTTATATGACGGTCCTAAAGATGAGGTAGAATTGCTGTTTAAATACCTCTTAAGTTAATGTACATAAATCACATAGATCACTAATCTTCCAAGTCCGAGTGTCCCGTAAGTCACGGCTTTGGCTGAATCCGTATAGTCTGTTTCCGCTTTTTTAACATCTTTTTCGAATCATGTCATGTACGACTCTGACGTATTCTACTAGCGTCATTTAATCGAACCCGTTGTTGACTGACTATGGTGTGTTATATTATCCATTATGTTAGTAGAATTGACAAATATATTTGTCAATTCAAAACCAAAGCATATAGTAAGTGGTTGTTGTATCAAGTCGGTGTCACTAACCTCCGGCTTATTTAAAAGTATATATCCTTGTAAAAAATTATTTAAGTAAAATATTTCACAATTATCATCAAAATTATTTGGGCAACTTTGGTGAAAGACCCACCATAGGTTCTTATTTAAATTGTATGTCGGATTAAAGCGTTAATGGTGTTTAACGCCATGTGTGATTGTATTTCATGTATGTATACGTCGCTACAGGTATATTGGCCTATATGCTAAAATGTTGTATAGTCACACTATATACAGCAATAACGATGTGTGTGAAGTGTTTTGTTCTGTTTTAAACAATGCTGTTCTAGTGAGTGATGAGCAAATCGAAATTTTAAATAAGAGGTCACAATGGGGTAGCAATATTGCCCATCGATTTAGTTCATATACTTACTTGGCGTCATGCGTACTGTTTCCATTTATAAAATATTTTGCGTGGTGCGCATCGGATAGTAAACGATATATTTGCATGGAAGCAAAAATTTACTTATATATTAAAAGCACCGTCGACAAATAAGTCAAACAAACGACAAATAAACTTAATAGGAAATATCCACATTATATAATCAACTCTGCATGGTTTCTACTATGATCGCCTTTTTGGGTGGGGGGGGGGGGGGGGGGGGGG
>JAVFBW010127688.1:0-14112 GCA_034783835.1 Mopalia ciliata
TTTCCATCTTTCACCATGGGTTTAGATAGGCGGGACGTAGGGCTAAGACGGAGGAATTAGCCCTATACATTGTGCTACTTCTTTACCTGCTACAAGCAGTTCTTTAAAGCGAGATGACCCTTAATGACTCTCATTTGGTCAAAATTGTGTCATTGATAAACTTGTTATCATAAAGGTACCTTTAGGGACGCAGTCTGATTCGTATGGACAACTGCTGTTGGATGAACACTGTGATGGTCGACTTCTACAGACGCTGTCAGGGCTGCATTGTCTGGTCTATGAAAAAATACCAAACGATATTTCTAAATAGCACTATTTGGTACTAATGATAGTGATATCGTTTATTTATTTGCAGCGATCTTGTCATCTATATTTTTTATTTTGATCTGGACTGTGCATTCGGCTGTGAGATGGAGCAAGTTCCAGATACGTCTGTCTGATTCTGATTCACTCTTTGGAATAGATTTACAAGTGCCCAATACCTAGTCCTCTAGGTGTATAACAACTTGCATGTTAACTCAGCGTATTATATGTCACAAAATGTGATTGTTTCCAGCTGTCTGATAATAACATTTTTGTTAAGATATTACAATATCGTGGCATCGTATTACAGCATAACGAATAGTGACTGGTCAGGTTAACTGGCACCTTTGCAGTCATGCATAATATTGTTCATATCAGTATCATATTACAAATGTATGACGAAAACAAAATTACTTGTAAATGGCTGAATTAAATATTAGGCCTACTTACAATACACGGGTCGGGCGCACACGTCGACCTAGGGCATCCTCTCTCCAGGATACCATAGTCACAGGAAATAGGCGCTATTGAAGCACAATCTTGAAAAAAAAAAAACACAGATGAAAAATTAGAAATATGAAATAAAGTTTCAAAAGATGCAGTAAGATGAACTAATTAATTAAATAATAATCGATTTGTACAAAAATGTAGAATGTTAAAAGGTGTCATCTCAGCTTACTGAAGTTAAAAAATTAAGCAGAAAAAGTTGCACCCGAAACTTGCTGAATTAAGAATTGGAAAAAAAATTAACGCAATAATAAAAAACAACACATGCATGTACATGTAGGAAAAGATATACAGTTTACTTACCATTTGTGAGACACTGTCTGACATACGGGCACTCAACACCGGAAATACACGTTCCTGGCGCAGCAAAACAGGTCCTGCCAGTTGGACACGGACTTCCCTGTGTCAAATATACGTTTTTAGGTATATTAACTTCAAAAGTAAGTTATACCGAATCAACACTTAAACCATCAACAGTTTTTTTTCTTTTCGATGTTTCTTTTGATCAAAATTAGTCGATTGACATAAATGACAATCTAATATTATATTATATTGATTTGCACATGAATACAGAATATATATACCCTTAAATTATAAGCCACACTATTAAAGGGTGAGAGAGGACCATTCAATTTTTGTTAGAACAATTTATCAAGAAGATAACCAGAACATACATCACAGGGATTCGGCGCACACGTGCTTCTGGGACAGCCTTTTTCCAGAACACCGAAAACACAATGGATATTGGGCATCACGTCCAGACAATCTGTAAATATTGGGTAAAAGGACATTATAATTGTCTTATGAATGTATTAAAATATGAGCAATAACTTGCATTGATTAGCGAACAGTGAAATTTGCCTGTATATCTAATCCTATGCCGAATATCTTGTTTAGGCCTACTATATATTTAACAAATACTTTCATTACCATCAACAAGGTCATGACCTTCGGTATTTCTGTACAATACCCATAGCATCACAAGATTAAAATTATTTAGAAACATGTCGCTGGGATGATTCTTCGTTTCTTTTAACATTCCAATGCTAGTGTTTAACTAAGTTTTAGAAACATATTATATGTGGCCCTACTAGCGACAGACAAGAGTTTGAATCCCCCTAAATACAAGCACATTTTTCTTTCTCTATATCAAAGATATATTTTATCAAAATGTATGCCAGTTATATAATGTGTACACAGAATTGACTAAAACGGGATGAAGGATAACAAAGAAATGGCAAATCGCCGGTATTCTTTTCATGTACAAAAACCCCAATAGTGTATAGCTTAATTTTGAAACACAAAAATTGTTACATAAAATACTAACCATTTTCTATGCATGTATATGTAAAGGGACAGTCTGTCTTCATTGTGCAGTTTCCTGGTACTGCCACACATGCTTGTCCAGACGCACAGTTGGTTGCATTCTGAAAGAGCAAAACACAATGCGGTTAATTATGCTGTCAATGCAAGAGTACTGGATATTTATAAGAGAAATTCATCAATATTAGGACTAATGTGAATTGAAATGATTTTTTAACTTCTAAACATTTAAACGTACATGTATGTACTTTACGTTAAGATAAAAACGTTTATACGTGTATTATAGATACGAGCAATTAATCACAAATGTTTGTGTAAATGATATGCACACATCAATATTAGTTCTACATCGCCAGTTAGTGTCAACGGAATTGCGTTCAGTCATGCCATAATTACAACAAATTTTTATCACATTTCAATAATGAAAATTTTAATGTTTCTGTGTAAGTGAACTGAGGAAAACAGTTGATCATTTTCTTTTTCTCAATGTAAGTTGTAAATCCTATAGCGGAATAAATTATGATAGGTATTTTAGAACATGTGCCATCATTGGTCAATTAAATACATCCAACTATCAAACCTTAAGGGGAATAACCACACATTGGAAATCGCAGTATGAAGACTCACAGCGCAAGGGTTTGGTGAACACTGTACACGGGGACAGCCATACGTTTCAAAACCGAAAGTACATTGTACGTTACTTGCAACTTCATCACAAACTACAATAAAAATGATAATTAAAATAAAACTTTGTTCCAATGAAGGTGTTACAAATCTCGTCACAAAATACAAGGTAAGCAAAGGAATTTTTGCTTGCATGCCCCATCAAAATTTTAAACCTACATACCAAGTAAAGGAATATATATTTTCACATCTTCGGTCCATTACAACCCATCCATAACTGAGGGTGTGTAGCTCAAAGCTGTAAACAAAACTCTAGATGAGCTGACACGATCCTTTTGCTGTTGTAAATCGCCATTGGCGATACCTTGAGAATGCCCTAATGTTAGCTCTACTGCCAAATAAAAGCAATAATTTCGTCTTTTGTGTCCGAAATGTTCAAAATCAAACATGCTTGATAGTTATGGTACATGGCTCCCTTTGGTCCTCTTATGGTCTGAACAAAAAACATTTTGCCCAATGGTAAGTCATGCGCTTGACCCCTGTTGTCAAGACTGCCATCGATCATGATCTCTCCATCCCCCACTCAAGTCTGTTGGCAAAATGCTTTTCGCTCAGCGTATTCAAGGAGCACCGTGACACGAGTGTCTAAAATTATCCAACATGTTCAATTTTGCTGACACAAATAAAATTAAGGAAACAACTGATCTTATTTTGCTGTGGACCGAAGCAAAGTATTACAAATGTGCTTTGCTTAAGCAAAATGTTTTCATATGTGCTTAGCTTTGCGGATTGTTCGTGGACTTTGCAGAAAATATATATTTTTTATAATCACCTGATGTGCATTTCTATGTGACACAACATATTCTAACAGGCTGTCCGATTACCAGAGCTTTGAATAACTGCCTCATGGAGAAGATAACTTAAAGGAGTAGTTTTTATAACTTAAAATACTTCATCATGGACACTGAACAGTTTATTTGACATTTTACAATTATTCATTCTTGTGTTTTTCATTGATAACAATTTTTAAGTCTTTGCATTTACTGTCTTTGTCTTTTCTGTGGTAGTTATTGGTTGATTCAACTCTATATATATAACATTTTCCATCAACATAATTCTATGAACATTTTGCTGCCAATATAAATTGATTTTATACATAAAACATTTTACCGCCAACAAAAAACTATGAAAGTTATACATAACACGTTTTTCCACAACCATACATGTTATTATATGTTTTGACCCCAACATATGCTATGACGTCAACATATTCTATGAAAATTATATACATGAAACATTTTGATGCCAACATATTCTATGAAAATGTTAAACATAAAACATTTTGCCACCAACATAAATCCAAAAAATTTACGAGAATTAACTTGATACCTGTCTCTTGGCAGAAACCTTCATGTGGACAATAGCTTCCATGTTTACACTGTGATGGTCGAGTTACACATTTCTGTCCTGTACGACATCGCACTGTCTGAAAATACACAAGGCAAAACCAAAATTAAACACAAGTAATACGAAAAAAAGATTTAATTCACCCTCATTCACAGCAACTGTTCACAACTGGTAAATCTAACTGAACAAACCACCAGAACTGGAGTTCTCAAAAAGTGTCTTTTTGACATGTTTGGACTATGTTAGTTTAATCGTGGACCTGGGTCTATTGACGTTATGTTACGCACGTTATGGATAGGTTTTAGTTCATTGTTTTTAAATATTGCTGCTAGTAACAATCCAGTTAGACCCAACGTTCTGAAACTATTGTAATGTGTGAGGCTATAATATGTCCAGATTTTTAGTAATATATTGGAAACAACTGTCTTACCTGTTATTTTGTTGTTGTAATAAAAATGGTACCATTTGTTATAAAGACAAGTGAAACTAAAAACCACCACTACTTCCACATAAACTGTATAATTATAAATATAATCTTACTAAGCATGGATCGGGTGCGCATGTTTCTCGCGGACATCCGGTTTCCAGGAATCCATATTGACAGAAGATTGGTATAACACGATCGCAATCTGAAATGAAAAATACCAAGAGGATTTTAATCAAAGAACAATTTTAGTTTGAACAAAACTGTATAATTGTATAAAGTAATATAAAATAGATTTGTAAAATCTATAATCTAATATTAAGTCAAAATTACACACTTAGGACAAGATTTATTCCACTAATTTGACTCTTTTCTGAAGACAGTGTAAATATCTTTTCTAGCTGCAGTTCATTATTATACAAAAGAGAGGGGAAAAAAAAAAAACAAAACAAATAAACTAGTTGTGTTAATTCACAAAATAACAAATATTGGCTTTACCTTTTTCCAAACATACGGCTTCATGTGGACATTCAGTTTGAGATTGACACTGGGAAGGACGGCTCGAACAAATTTGATATTCATTACAATCAGAACTCTGAAAAAAAAAAAAAAAAAAAACTTGAAAAATAAGAAAATTAAAAAAAAGAAAAGCCCAACTTGAAAATAACAAAGACCTGAGAATAACAAAAACTTAAAAAAAGACGAAAACGACAATAACAAGAAAATGTAGAGAAGAAAAAAGTGTATGCCTTTGCTATGGAATGGACTGACCTATAAAATCTTAAGATATAATGGCATGGATTGCAACCCAATAAAAGTTGCAAATTTATATACAAGAAAGTTTGACATCAGTCTAATCAGTCTATTAGATCTAGGGTAATCTTATATCTGGTTTAAGAAATAACAAACAAAAAACCCCCCATCAATATCTCAGAATTAATTATGGTATCCATCAAATAAAGTCAATAAAGTTATTGTATTTGTTCTTATATCTGTTACTATGTGGCTTACTTACCAAACATGGATCGGCAGCACATGTACTCCGAGGACACCCGGATTCCAGTATCCCATATGGACAAGAAATGGCAATTACTTCCGGGCAATCTACACAAACATGGAATCACATAGAAATAAAAAGAAATGGTGGAACACATTAGCTTCCTTTTCATTAGTACTGGTTCATAGCATTTAACGTTGTCCCCATGGCAATAAAGGGTCAACTTTACTCAGTAAATATTGTCTTAAAACGCGAATATCACAATATTATGGACAATTATTACATTTGTTTGTTTTATCTGATTCCGGTTTAGCGTTACACTAAAGGCATTTTACTTATATGACATTGGGTTGTCCATTTCACACCGATCCTTGCTAAAATAAGGTGGAAAATTATAAGGAAACCTCGTCAAAACCACCCTCTAAATTGCTGGAGTCCCATGGTGTGACTCGCTCATCTTCCTTCTGGCAACAAATTGACTTGAACCCGATGGTGACACTTATTCTGTGCATAACAATTGATTTTATTAAGATTTTGTGATATGAAATTGAAGTATAACGGTTTCAGTTCTTGCAATGTTTACACAACCACTTACCATTTGTAACACATCGCCTGACATACGGGCACTCGACTCCAAAGGTACAGTTTCCTGGCTCGACAAAACAACTCTGTCCAGCTGGGCATGGGTTATTCTAGGAAACAAAAGTGAAAATATCTTCAAACTATTATAGAGCATGATACAAAGAACTTCCAGTATCTTAACTGTATTAACCCGGAAAAAAAAGAAAAGGTCTACAAAAAATTAGCGGTAATGAATTCAATATTTCTACCAACGAACATCACAGGTGTGTGGAGTAAAATTGATAGGTTACCTGGCAAGGGTTTGGAGCACACTCATCCCGTGGGCATCCAGTCAACAACACTCCGTAACTACAACGGAGGTTTGGAAGTACATCTCGACAATCTGAAATACATTAATTGCTTTAACGGTTTCCTTGCTAACTGATAAATTAAAATTTAATTATGGCTTATCTTATGTTATTCAGTAGTTGACCTGAGGTATATGAGTGAGTCACATGTGGGTTGGTTTATATCAGCTTTTCTCCTGGTTTTCCACCATATTTAAGCAAGTAACAGTGTGAAATGAGCAATGCGTCGTCATAAGCAAAATACTTTTGTGTACAACGTTAAATCCCAGTCAAATGATGCCATTGAGCTAGCATGAATCAATTACGACAAGTCTTACTGAATACTTTCAGCAATAAGATTCTTTGGAAGCTTAAAAGAAATAAAAATACACAGAAATCTAACCTCATTCATATTTAATGAATACGACAGAATACAATACGACAAGGTTAGAATTTGTTCAGAAAACGATCGCTTTTATACATCCCAATGATTGTCATAGCATGCTTTTGAGTGGCGATTGATAACTGCAAAAATATGAAACGCCCGCTTTGCAATCTCTGGGGCAACCAGTTTTCACAGTACATTGTTAATGAGGGACATACACTAAGTTAAGACTGCTATTCATATCTTAATTTTTATTGACTGACAATAGAAATGGACATAAACTCTTCCATTGGAACAAATATAGGTAAATGGTAATTTTCTGGCATATCTGGTTTGTACTCCAAACACTCCATATAACAATATAGTACACAGTTGACTTTGTTGGGATTAGGATTCAACTGCTATTTAAAGACTACCATCACCACTTACTGATATCAACACAGACAGCTAAATGTGGACATTCATTCTTGAACAGACACTGAGATGATTCACTGGTACATAGCTGACCACCAGAACAGATTTGCGTCTGGAATAAAGGAAAAATGGGTTGGATGACATTTAGAAGGTAAACTCTCCAAGCAATATCAATACATTTCACAACTGAAAAGCTTCGGATTAATGCCAGTGAAAAAAGGAAACAAAGCCTTACCAAACAAGGATCTGGCGCACAGTTTCGTCTTGGGCAGTCATTTTCTAGGAATCCAAAAGGACAGTTCACTGCAAGGGTTTCAGCACAAACTAGAAAAGAAGACAAATTGAAAATCTCAATCATGAACAGCCACTGAAGGAAAACCTCAAAGCAATTATACACGTTGAAATGAATTCAGAAAGACACATTTTGACAACAGTAAGGCAACTTTTATCTTGTTTAATAAATAAATCTAAAAGGTAAAGTCAAATTGTCTTTACAAATTATCAGGGAAAATGAAAAGACAATGCAATAAAGAGTGATAATGGTTATGCAAACTAGCGTGATGAATGACGTCATTCTGGTATAACTTCAATTACATCAGGTCATTTACGATCCAAAAAGTCTAAGCTGTACTACATGAGTTTTATCACATACCTGAAGGTTGACAATCTGCGACATAGGGGCATTCTGTTTTGAATTCACAATCGGTTTGCCTAGCAAAGCATATCAAATTTCCTGCGCAGGTGGTTATCTGTGGAGAGGAGAATAAATACTCAATGAGTTAGTAATTTTGTGAACATGTTCAGGCTGTTTCACAGAATTGAATGATTTATTTGAAAGTGGAATGGAACAACTCCGTTTAAAAGTTTACTCCAACAACAGCTGTAACTTTTCAAGTTTCTTAAGTAAGGGGATAACTACCACATTCAGTAAAGACGAAAATGAAAACACACTTACTTCACATGGATTATCGGCACACTCGCGTCGTGGACAACCAACGCTCTTGAACCCAAACTCACAGAGCAGCGGCATTGTCTCATTGCATACTATTAAATAAAAATAAAGGCATTTTAAACATATATATATGCCAAATATCTTGTTAGCTACATTTTTAACAATATTTTATACATATATTTATTATGGTCATTTCTCTCGAGATGTCTGTAGGTTACCCATAACACAACTCGAGATTAAGGTTTATTAAGACACTTTTCTCTTGGATATCTATAACATAAGATGATTTTCGATTTTAATTAATCTACATCCCTGTGCCAGTGAGATTGCTTTTAGAAATATATCAAGAATACCGATTTTAAAATAATTGATTATGTTCTGTATGACCATCCTAAATCAAGGAAGTGAATTATAGGCAATAAATTGATATGTCAAACATATAATTTTTGCTAATGTATAAATAGTTGGTGTATTTATGCATAGAATTCCCAGAATAATTCTGCAAAATATTGTCAATGTATGGAAAATGGTCGTCATTTCCATAAATGTAATAATGAAGTTTGGCTTTGTCCACCATAATATGGGATCATTACCTTCTCTCAAAATGTCTATAGGTTACCCATTAGAAGACAAAATTAAGATTTATTTGAAACACATCCACCTTGTTGAACTGCATCGATCTTAATACGAGACCAAATGCAGACAACAGTAGTCTTATAGGTGTGGTTTTAATTCAGAAGCTGCATTTGTGATAGGCCGTAATATTGAGCCAATTTGAATTTTTCGTCCTTCTTTGGAGTAGTCACCATTCTCTATTGTGAATTGATTTTGTTGTACATTGTTTTGTTCATATATTTCTAAAGATTAATTACACTGGCGCAGAGATTTTTTTATGGTTCATAAAGATGTTATGTTTGTATTGGTTTATGTTTTATGTCATTAGTCCACATTGTTCAATTACTCGTTCTGTCTCTTTGTTTGATTGAGGTTTAACATAGACTCATAGGTGCTTCGCTTATATAAAGATGTATTGCCCATTTCTCACTCTTCCTTTAGTAAATGCTGTGAAACACCGAAAATACACTTTAAAATCACCCTGGCAATCTCCTGTGGTAATTTCAAGTTTATTTTTAGGGTAACTCACCATCGATTTTGCACTCTGCCTCGAATGGGCAATACTCCCTGAATTGACAAGTGCCCGGTTTAGCATAGCATGTTTGACCAGTAGGACACCTAGTGGTCTGAGGAAAAAAACAAAAATATATATGATTCGGAAAACGTACTCTGACCATACACATATAGAGCCAAGTCAAAAGTGTGGATGTTCTACAATGAGCCTTTGTATACCAGTTGGTTAGAGCACCTGCCACGTTAGTCAGAGACCAGGGTTCAAGTCCATATGGAGGCAACAAGACAATGTGTAAAGCCAGTTTATACTGTTGTGGTAAAAAGGTTATGAGTACTTTTACCTGTAGCTATCACCCAGCCTTTAAAACCAATTAAAATAATTACAACGGAAAAGGCATACCAACTGAAGTAAATAAATGATTTAAAATGTATATGTGACACACTGGTCATCTTTATATGACAAATTTAAATATAAAACTGTTAATAGATATATACTACATTTACTCAATTAAATATTTTTCCATATTGGGATACACAACATGTAGGCATAGTTCTTACATCACAAGGATTATCAGCACATTCTCTTCTCGGACATCCCAAGCTCTTAAACCCGAACTGACAGGACAGTAATGAAGTCTCCTCGCAAACTGTAGACAAGAGGAAATACAGACCAAGAGCTTCATCAACACTGTTGTCAATTATAATGGTAAGTATTGATGTTCCAATTGTATCTTTATATTTCTGACTTAAAAGGAAATTTTTAATAATATTTTAAATATTTATTAGATTGGTTTGTTTGGTTTACCTATAAATAACTTAATGTACCGTTATCAATTATGATTACGTCTACAATCTACAATATGAGTATTTACAGCTCAACTGTTTACTATCAACTGTTTACTATCATTTTTTGTAAAGTATTTATCAAATACTTATTGAATCTGCACTTATATCGGAGACAATAGCTGCACATTTTACTTGTAATTCAGATCATTTTAAGCTATATTACCATCTAGTCTACAATCAGGCTCATACGGACAGTTGTTCTGGAATTGGCAACTTCCCGGTTTTGCAAAACAAGATCGACCAGCAGGGCAGGTAAAACTCTGCAACCGAGAAAACAAATTAATTTCAGAAATAAATGCTTACTTTATATGAGTTTAAGGAAAGAAGAAAAAGAATATGCAACTTGTAAAGTGAGTAACACAAGTGTACTCACCGCACACGGGTTATCAGCACATTCGCTTCTTGGACAGCCAATATTCTTAAAACCAAACTCACAAGATATTGGAAGCGTCTCCCCACACACTGAAAATGTAATTGTTTAATTTTCGACATTTTGACAACAATAATATTTTGCTCCAAAGCTATAGCTAAAAGTTTAGCTGGTTGGGCAGCCAGAGCTGGGTTCTGTACCTCCAATAGATTACCAAACCGTGTGACCTAATTTAAAGATACAGAGTAAGTACACATTACATAGTAATTTTAAGATTTTGCACCTATCTGTTTTTACATTGATTGATTGATTGATCGATTGAGTGGTGTTTTACGTCGTTCTTAAAGGTATTTCACTTATAATTTTGGAAAGTTAATTTCCTCCAGTTCTAAGTAAAGACAGCATTGCAACTCTTCAAATAAACTGCCCTTATCCAGAGGGCTCAGTTATTATATGTTCAAATAACACTTTCCAAATAATATTTGATATAAACTTTCTAACATTTTATATAACAAAAGAGATGTAAAATCGCTCATTAGCATTGTTAAAAATAAGGAAATATGATTCTAGCATCTACTATTAACCCGCCATAATTGTTGTCTCTTTCACTAGGAAAGAAACTTAAAATTTAAGCAGTTAGGTCAGTAACTTCCATTTTTACACAAATAATGGGCATGTTTACCTCATAAGAAAATACCGAATCGAATATAGGGTACATTTAACATGTATTCAGCCAGTAAGTCTACTTAAGTCCCGTTTTGAGCTCTGCATCGAATTCTGATGCATGGGGATTACACAGTTTGGGCAGTTTAAATGATGTAGTTAGTTGAGCAACAAAATCCTATAGATCCCATTATAACCGTAAGACTAAATGAACCGTATAACCATCATCTTAAGTTTAAAAAGTTAAAAAAAATAACAAGGTTCTGATATAATGTGACTTACCTCTTGGTTTGCATTCTGCTTCAAATGGACAATTGTCTGAAAACTCACAGGTACCTGCCTTGGCATAGCATCGCTGACCCGCGGGGCAAGTTGTGTTCTGAAACCAGTGGTACAACGGTTATAGTCCTTGTGTTTGTTTTTTTTTTAACAGCCCTACCATTCTGTTACCTATCAGTGAATTGATTCTTTTTACTTTTGTTATATAATCATACGATAAAACGACCTCCACTGAAATAAACAACTATTGGCTTTCCATCTTATTTATGATAAGACTATATAAAGTATTAAAATAAAAATGATGCTGCCGTATAAACAAAATTAAAAGCAGACCAACACGTATATCGGAAATGTTTACTCTCGCTGATTAAAAATTAAGAAAATTAATATAAAACAAAAGCAAAGCTGTAATCCAAATGAAGTGATTAGGCTAAAACGGACTTTGCTACGAATTAAAATAAAAATAAGATCTAATACCTTGCATGGGTCATCAGCACATGTACGCCTTGGACAGCCAACACTTTGGAACCCAAAATCACATGATACTGGGATTGTTTCAGCACATACTGAAACAAAACAAAATCGGTACCGATAACTAGTTCATTTCCACACGAAGACTTATAAGAAAAATACTTGGCAGCACGGCTGCCAGGGAGCTCGCCTGCTCCACCAATGAAAGGGAATGCATTTTGTAACGGCCAAAAATCACTATTTGTTGTTTTTATTGTTTATATTAAATGTTAAACTTAACAGTCGTGTAAATGCAGTGTAGCGGAATCATTTAAGTAGTTAAAGGGAGATAGCTGCGGTCGACTTGATTGCAGTGTATCGTTTTCACTTCCTTGTCATTCGGCAATATGTCGGCTTCCTGATGAAACGCACATGAGTAGAACAGGTTATCGAAGTCTATAAAACGGTAGGATGTAGTTTATATTCTCTCAATTTATGCAGTAGTCTTTATGGATAGTTAGTAAAATAAACTGCATATGTCTTGTGTTGGTAATATAGTTAACTGAGTCGTAAGAGATAGTTTTCCAAATCATATAGCGTATTAGCGCTCTACCGTACGTTAAAAGTACCATACACAGTTACGTCCCTTTGACCACAATTCAATCATAAACGTTCCTTTGTATATTTCTACTTGTAACGTTAACATCCATAGAGTATATTTTCTGTAAGAAATGACTTAATGGTTATTCACGAGGGATAATTCATTTTATTAGCATAAGTAGTAACTTATAAACTACATCATTTAAACATAAAGTTAAATGTCGATATTGACTGTAGGCCTATGTTACACGTTACGCAATATCTTGTTTGTAATATACTTTTGTTGTTCATTTATTTACAGTCAATCACAGTATGTCACTTGTTTATATGGACATAAACCGGACTATGTATTTGCCACACTATACGGTGCCGATTGGACAACTTACATTAGTCATTGATTAAAATGATTGACAGACAAGGCTTGCATTGTGTTTTTCCATTCGGTACACATTTCTTTTGCCATAACAGAAAAAAATGCCACATTTTAAAATATCTATGCATAAAGCCCGTTAGGAGTAATTAATATGCATGTCATTAGCTGAAGTGACAATGGCGTCTCCCCCCATGTTGTGTGACATTAGCCCAAAACTTCAGGACAATCGGGCTATTCAATTTGGACTTATGGTGTTTAAAGGAAATTTAATTGAAAAGCTTGTTAAAGTAATTAATATGCATATAATTAGCTGACCAGATAATATCCTTCTCCTCTCATGTTGTGTGACATTTACTCAATTTTTTTGGAAAATCGGTCAATTCAATTTGGAGTTATGGTGTTCAACGCAAATTAATTAAAAAGCTTGTTAAAATAATTATTATGCATATACTTAGCTGAACAAAAAACATCCCTCTCCTCTTATAATGTGGAACATTTAACCAAACTTTGAGGAAAATCGGGCTATTCAATTTGGAGTTATGGTGTTTAACGCAAATTTAATTAAAAGCTGGTTAAAATAATTAATATGCATATAATTAGCTGAACAGACAATATCCCTCTCATCTCCTGTTGTGGAACATCTACCCAAAGTTTTAGGAAAATCGGGCTATTCAATTTGGAGTTATGGTGTTTAAGGCAAATTTAACTAAAAGCTCCTAATATATAATTAATATACATATAATTAGCACAACAGACATTATCCCTCTCCTCATGTTGTGGAACATCTACTCAAAGTTTTTGGAAAATCACCCTATTCAATTTGGAGTTATGGTGTTTAACGCAAATTTACTTAAAAAAGCTCATTGAAAAAAATTAATATGCATATAATTATCTGAACAGACAATGTTCCTCTCCTCTCATGTTGTGGAACATTTACCCAAAATTTGAGAAAAATCGGTTTATTCAATTTGGATATATAGTGCTGAATGCAAATTGTCAGCCATTTTGTAAAAAAACAATATCACCTAATTAGCATAATTAGTATTCACAGAATTCCATAGAATTTTAATTATGTCTTCCTTTCAGGTCAGGCAAACTGTGTATAAAATTTCAGAAAAATTCCCTCAGTACACCGTGATGAAGCGGGTGGGCCATGGCC
>JAVFBW010127699.1:0-14111 GCA_034783835.1 Mopalia ciliata
TAACCTCACAACACCAACGCTTTCATTTGTCCGTGTAGAATTTCCAGGGGGTGCTTAACTTTTTTCTTTGTGTATAGTTACACTGATGTCAATGTGACCATGGTCTCACTAAAACCACAATGTTCTCAGAGACACCAATTCCAACATGTCTTCGAATTCATCAATACCGTTATGCTTTTGAACTGAAAAAGGTTCATCATTTCATCAGTCTCCTCAACTATATCTCCCAATCAAAGCTCTATCACTTTATTCCAGAACACAACCCCACAATATCCTATACACTAAACTAACCCTTAACTTAACCCTACCCATTTCCCTAAACCTGGCGCTACAGTTTACGTCGATTGTTCCTGATGGACAGACCATGTCCCCTAACTCACCAATACCAAAATGTTTTCAGACACATCATTATATCTTTGAATACACTTATACTACTTGCTTTCGGACTGAAAAAAGCACAATTCCACCAGTTCGTCAAAACATCTGTGTCGCCGAACACAAAAAGAGAACATCCCCGAACTCACTGGTACAACAGACTCGACAAAATGTCCCCGGATGCTCTAATACTATCGTGTCCATTCTTTCAACTGGCGGACTAGTGTCAAACACACGGTGGTAACATTGCGCTTTGTTGTAAACACACAATCCTAAACTTGTATTTCACATTTTTCGACGGCAACAAAAAGTTGGAGATATTGAACCGCCCCGACTTCAAAGCTTATCAAGAATAACAATGGGATGTGAACGCGTACTTTAGCGGCTGCTTTTGCAATTCGATTCATCGAGGATTTTACAGAATAGCTTAGCACACTCCACGATCTAGTGGATATGTGTGTATACGAGTTTGAGCGAGAAAAGTCAACCATGAACCGATCAGAATATACCAGTATTAATTTATAGCGTTGTGTACAGACAATGCAGAGTGTCTCATTTATACAGTTTCTCAGTTTTTTCTCCAATGAACTCCAAATATGCCCTTTATTTGTTCGAATGGGACGGTGAATTACTAACCAATAAACAGTGTCCAAGACGCACCTGGGTTTCCGTATTTGTAACCTTTGACGGTATTATACCAGAATTAGAAGGTTAAAGGGCACTGGGTTAGTTCAACAACTACCAGTCATGTTCGACCTAGGTTGTTTTGTTTGATTGGGGTTTAACTTCGTACTTAAGGTTGTTTCGCTCACATAACGTCGTCTACGCCCAATTAGAGTTAAACAAGTCAAATCCGGATCATATTACAATCATATCGCATTCAGCTCAGCTCCGTGTTGCTCCTTAGTTACGACAGCACAAGGCCAATTGGTGAATTTGTTTGTTACCTATTAGGTAATAGAAGTTATTTTACTTTGTGTGAGCATTGGCGTTAATCGCAAGTTTTCACATATGTTGTAAAATAAGCAAAATGTTTCTGAAAGATGTTACACTTGTCCTGGGGTTTTTTTGTTGTTAAGAGTTACGGGTCAATACGAAGCCTAGCTTTGCATTGCGTCTTGTGCTTGTCATTGTTAATTATCAGCTCGTGGTTTCCTTCATCGTTACTGGGCTGGTTCTTATTTATGTCAGTGAATTAACCTTAAGTACCCCTAAAACCCAATTCATATGGCTAAAAGCAGTTTTTATTAAGAGTAGCAATGTTGTCTTTACTTATCACTGAAGGAAAATGAACTTTCCAATATTACGGAAGCGCTTCACATCTTGGTTGTGCTGATGTCAATTATTGTTGGAATACACCGCCGTCATATAAGTGAATAGCATTGAGAATGGCGTAAAACACCAATCAATCAATCAACAAGTTCATATGAAGGCGTATCACCCAAAGAGATAAAGCCCCTCCCCATCCTTCATGTATTGGGTTGGTAGTCGGCCACGTGAGAGAAACAAATATCAGTTAAATCGACAAATCAAGTTCTATTTACGGCGTATCAGGCAAAGGCGTGAAGAAAATAGTTCTCTGTTGTAAGGTGTCGTACATTTTGCCATCAGTAGGCGATGACCCTCAAAACATCAAATGTGTCACAAGTCACCGCGCACGGGGAGATTCCATGGATATGTTAAGTTGACTGCTGCGAATTGCTCGTGTGCGGCAGGCTTTATTGACACAGGACCTCTTCTTGAACAATCAGAACGCCTCCAAACCATTTAATGGATTTAGGAATTGACAATAAGGCTGCTGGTGTTACAGTGAAAGAGGTTACACAATATAAAAAACAAACGGTTAACTGAATAGTTCACCCTTCTATACAATAAGAGTATATCGATGTAAACTGCAAATCTAAAACTGTCTGTGAGCTTGCGGCTGATCATGTATACGAACCAAGGACTGCGCGTGTATTGTTGTGTATTGTATCGATAAAGTTCAACTAGAAATCTATTATGTTCTTGGACAATAGTATAGCTCTGGTGTATTCAAGATGTACACTGCTCTGTTTACCGTGAATAAGTACAACAAAACAGGATCATAGACTTGTGGATTATCGAACCAGTGTTTTGTAAAAATATGCCAGATCCATACGGCTGATTCTAGCGGTATCAGATGTCTGTATAAATCACCATCATTAATAACTGGAGTAAGGGAAACTGACATTTTTTGTAATCAGCAAGATTAAATATTGTTAAAAAATAAAGGGTTCGTCATGCTAGCGTAATAACGCACAATGAACGCAAACCTGAAAGGATTCTTAACAACATTCGTTGGCACGAAATTAACTTAAACAATAAATCGAAATTATAGGGTCGACATTTGCATTACATTACAAACATTATCAATTTAATGCAAGTTCATATTGTACTAAAACAGATATGTTGAAATGGAATTCATTACTATTACAGTAACCAATAATCAACTTTGGAATCGGTATTTGATCGAATTGTTTTGTAAGAGAAGGAACGGAACACTCAATGCCGTTACAAGGCTAAATTTGTACAGCATCGCCGGCACGCTGAAGAGAGCTTTGTGGAAAAGGTTTATTTATGGCTGTCTATCCTTCACGCCAACCCCCGTACCGCTAATAAGTTGCCAATTAAGTGTGTATGGAACAACAATGCTTCTGAAAGGGCCTTGAGGGTTGCCTCAACCCCTTGATTGCCTCAAACAATTTTTCCAAGCCCAATTGCATAAAACATTATACAAATATATTTTGTGTGTTAAAGTAAAATTGCACAGTCAGCATTGCAGATGTGAAAATTTAGTGAAAATCCAATAATAACTTTGAAGCTATTGCAAATTAAATCAATGTCAACAGAAAAGTATACAGCACATTTTTGTGGCTTCATATACGCTGAGTTTAATTGATATAAACTGAATAGTTTAGTTTATTTAGTGTAGATAGGTCCTTGAACTGACAAATACGGCCTCGCTTTTTTCTCCGAAATTTTGCTTCGTTTGACTTTCTAGTCCATTATACAATTCATGTAACACCATGCGGTAAAAGTATTTTAATAGTTCTATTGAATGATCAGTTTTAATAATTCGAACTCTATAACGCGCTCACTAAAAAACTAAATGAAAGGCTTAAATTTAATTATTTGCAAATTGGAATTTGCAATTAATTTTATCACTATCATAAACCGTGAATGTTTAATTTCAATTAAAAGAGATACTTATACATCTATCCATTTGCTGTCCCAGGGGTCCAGCCAAACCGTGACATTTACAGCGATGTGGTTTACAATAGCAATCAACAAATCCGTGTATAAAACAAATAATCAATATGTGTATAGCTATGTATAAATCAACCAGCCAAGACAAGAATCCAGAAAATCCACTATCGTTAATCATTCAGTCAATTTATCAATCAGTTTCGTACATTCACCAGTTGGTAATTCTTTGCACCACCACATAAAGATCCTAATATACCAATCGCCTTGATTCTCCGCCGCTCCATTCTTCATTCACCAATGTCAGGTTATTCAGTAAACGTATTCACCTTATCCCCTTATGCACATCAACAAACAACTTTAGAGCTCTCTGGCTTTACAGCTATTGCTTTTTACTGTAACGAAAGCAAGGCGAACAACATGTATAGCAGGTTTTGGGAGGTGCCGTTTCGTTTAGCTGCCGGAAGCTGGAATCGGGTGCATGCTGAGATGTCCTTAACGTGGTACACGAGTGAGTGTGTCTCGGGACCTCCCAATGTATGTAGACTACAGGTGTTTCCAATTGAACACAATTACACATGTAGGTGGTGATAGGTCAATCTTACACACCCTTACCCAAGGGAATCGTTTACTTTTCTTACAGCCGGAACACACATACATCAACAATATCAGTGTTTCCCTGGAGGGCACACACTGGGTACAGCTTATCACTCAAACAATCCAGTGCCCGAAAATACAAGGCTTTATCATACAAGTTTAATTATAAATTTAATTAAAGGAAAGGTTTTTTTTCTTGCTGCCTGGAACGTTTATCATGGAATGCTTTTTTAAACCAGCACCCATGTCTAATGATTCGTGATACTCTCGGACAAGCTATTAGTCAAATGTTGATTTCAAGAAAACAGAATGATTCAATCAGAATTGCCTTGATTTTATTTTAAAAAGCGGACATTTTACGCTTAATTGACATTTTGTCAGCGAAATATAGGGGAATATCAAGACTCGGAATGTTAACATTTTCGGAAAAAATTAAACAAAATATATTTCAACAACTATGAATTAAACCTTTTTGTTTTTTAAATAACATAAATCTTTCCAAAAAACTTGACCTTTGAATATAAATTTGTCTCTAGAGCGACTATAATTTCGATCTATATCTGTATATATATATTGCAAGATGGTCAATACACCCTTGGAACTGTGGTGTATTTTATCGCTACGATTCAGGTTCAACAATCTCTGTACATAATCATTAACCATGGTAATTGTTTCCTTATGTTGATTTTAGCAATTTCATTTAGGTCAATAAAAATAATAGTTATTTGGGGTGTTTAAAATTAGATTCACAGTAAAATCATATTGCATTTTTGTTTTTCAAAGAGCTAAAAAAAAAATTCGCGGCTGTGTCGGTAAATGTGGTTTCTGAAGATACGTTTTATATTATTGTTAGATTCGTATTTGGTCTACTTATAAGTATGGTGGGCGTTTCATGCTTTACGGATTGGTCGCCAGCACATGCAACCCTCTGCATTTCTTTCTTTGGATAGAGTCTGAAATAAAAAGCGTATTATTATTAATATAACATTAACTATAATGGTTTGGTAATGTATTCAGTGATTATTCTGTTGTTAGTGTGGTGCGTTCATCTTTATCTATTCAATAATGAACATTTTTATACAGGCATCCATTGAATTGCATGAATAGTTCAACGTGTGATTACATGTCCAACTTGATGGTTATTCGTACGTTATACCGACATCACTTTTCAAAGCTTTACCCTTTTTTACTCGAGTCCAACCCATTATCTTTTTTTACATTGTCAGATTAGCAACTCGTTTCTATGTGCAATTATACAGTGTTGGCAGCGTGTTGTTATATGTATACTTAACATTACCAGCGGATATACGGAAACAAAAGGAGAAAAAATATATTATTTAGTAATTAGTTCTGTATGCCTTAATTATGTAGGAGACATATGGCTGAAGATGGCGACTCAGATTACGGTAGTATTCAGAATACAGGATATTTTGTAACTATATTTAGTTTGGGTGTACTGTAATCAAAATACAGAAATTGTTAACAATATCGCACTATCTTCGTCAGACAGTCGCACTTGTCGAATAGCAGTAGGTTCTTACCATAACGACCCATCCACACATATTATTCAGTTTAACTTGTGACGGCGAAAAGTTCTATACTATTGTTGTGTTGTCACGCAGGCAACACCGATAATCAGGACACGCTGCTAGATTAGGCGGTTCATGAAAGGCTCTCAAATAAAGCAGACTCTTTGATACACACTTTTTAAGTTGACAATGCGCGTGGACAATGTAGTTTACACGTTCTGCCTTAATTATCTTCTAGGTTACCATATACACATAAACATACGTTCTAAGATCTGATTGATTGAAATTAATCGAATCATGAGTAAATCTCTTGGTTCTTCTCGTGGCCTCTCTGATTAGGTATAACACAGACCTACAGCAAAACACAAAAGAACAGTTCATAAAATAATATATAATAAAATATAACAATTGTAATCCTGGCTTCAGGAACTGGTTTCGCTGAACATTTTATTCAAAGAGAATTATCTATATTTAGCATGTTCTAAATCCATGGGTTTTAAAAGCAATGGTTATCCCTGTGTCAGTGTGAAATCTTTGGAAATACAAAATGATGTAGCCCCACGGTATGTTCACTCGGCGAATGGAATTCTCTGATTGTTATTGGCAGTACAAACTAATAATATGATATTTTAGTCTGATCCGCCACAAGGCATAATTACTTCAAACGGAAAGTCAACCACCAATCAGTACTGAGACTTTGATAAAGTTGAAAATTGTTCTTAGCTAAACAACAGAATCATAAATGATCATATCAATGTTTATTGATAGACCTATCTCTGACATTTTAACATACCTGCTAAAAATAACATTTGTATCGAAAAGATCGTTTTTACTCGACTTTCAATAACTGCAAAAGGAAATGTTCATTATATCCGAAGTTTTAAAATCTGCTGTGAAATAATGATTGGCAATTATTTATGATTATATTACTAAGGGTCGAGGTGTTAATTTGAGCAAATACAATACGCCTTCAGGTAAACTGATTTATGGCCCAACAATTAGACGAAGAGAGTTTGTACAGTTCTATTTACATAGCGTGAGTTCAGCCGCACCCGGGTCTGCAGCTTCAAACAGAGGTATAGTATTTACGCCATCACCTGAGACTTTGTGTGTGTATAAAGAGACAATACATCAATCACACCCAAGACAGAAACAAACAGTTAAAGACGTTTTTAGAGTAAATAAAGACGTTTAGACTGTCTCAGAAAAGATTATCTAATTAAATTCGCGAGTGGTTTATCAATATAAATACTGGAACAATTGACTTTTGCTGACAGCCTGAAACAGAAGTTAAGTTTATATGGCTTTTACAACCTTTGATGAGAGGAGTGATCCTTTATCCTCAGTACTGTATCAGTTACCATCCCCCACTCCAACAGATGGCATATAATAAATTTTCTTGTGGGTATTCCTGGGATATATATATATATGATTAGTGCTTAGTGTCTTAGAGACTGTGTTTATTTGAAATAAATGACAGAAAATCGCTTCTTATGATCAGATCGGCGTTTAATAATACACTGAGCTTGAAATCAACGTGTTCAAAACTCAAAGAGAACAGGAATTTTCTTACCGTATTTTAACGAATTTATGCCTATTTTTTTTAAGAGCAAACGTTTTAACCACACATTTTTACTCTGAGAGATACCCTTATAACCATCACTAAATGACAGAATTCTAGCATGAGTGCCATTGAGAACAGAGGGGGAGAATAGTATATGGTCGAGAATATAGACAATAATGATTAGTCCTGATTTATTTACACTGAATATGTAATTCACTTAGATTATACAAACACACTATAGGCACTGAATTGCTACCAGTATAAAACATGTTCAAGGTATTGTTAAAGAAACTTATTACATTACACCCCAGACATCGTAGACAAAAAAAGCTATGAATTATAGGAACTGTGGTGGGGACCTGTCCTGAATAGACTGTATTTAAAACAATTCGTATCTGTTGTGGATAGGATTGTACAACTGTCAAAGGTTGTTCTCACAAACCTAACTCTTTGATTTGTTACAGAAGTTTTTTGTTTGCTTACCTCCCGAAAGGAATGTATGGAAAGGAAGGTGGATGTCTGGTTTAATGGGGGGCTAGATATCTGTATCACTATTGTATCCTTGCCTCATTATGTTTTGTCAAAAAGCAACACTATCCGCTTACAAGACACAAGGCCTCCTTTTTTCCGACACCAAGCTAGACATGTTCATTATTTGGAAGACAATTTGAATTGTTATTCATAAGCCGTAGTGTGCACCATCAATAGCACATGTTGATATATACCCTTTTCCGATAAGAGACAGTAATTTGAATTACTGTTATTTATTTCCCAGCACCATGTAGTTGATCATTTATGCCTTCTTTATCTTTCGGAAAAGGATTTTTGGAACTCATATCGATTGAAAAAAAAAACAACAAAAAAATGCAATGGTGCGCAGAGATATTTTGAACGAAAAACTTACTTGATTAAAACTCTGCATACGTTGATTACATTGGGTTTCAATTGAGAGCGAGGTTAATGAACAGATAGACAAAGATTGACCGATTCTCATTCTCGTCGACACTTCGATGAATTGACAGTTAAGACGTGTGTATATTTGTGAGAAGTAATTCACTTGGCGTCCTTTTCAAGGGACATGTCTGTCTATTGAACGAATCCTCAGTCAGTCCGTCAGTCAGTCCGTCAGTCAGTCCGTCAGTCAAAACAGCAGTCAAAAAGTATAACATATAAATTGAAACCATCAAGCACAAATTATTTGTATTATTGTCTAATTTGACAAAAGTGCTCGGCAATGCATTAAAAAACATCTATTTCTTTTACACTCTCTCTGTGATCTCAAGTGAGACTGTTAACGAATTGCATACACTGATACAAACATTCCTAGGTTCTGATGCCAACCACTCATTCACCTCCACAATCTTTCATTCACCGGGTAGCTGCTATTCACTACCGCTTGATAGCCTACACCCCAATCGATGCTCAGTCCAGTGACTATAGGAGAGTTTCTCCGTCAACTAACACATGTAAACAACTTATGTACATATAGTCTAGTGGTACTGTTTGTTACATGCAGCCTGGTGCTTCCCGCAATCTTAAATACCCTTCATTCCAGAAAAGAGCAATATATCTATCAATATATGTAGACTACATGTGTTTTCAATTGAACACAGCTACTTTTGTTAGTGGAGATAGGTCACACCCTTACATACGATATTCTTACATCGCACGTCCGGAGCATACATACATAAACAATATCAGTGTCTGCTCCCTGGCAACAAACTAGGTAACACTAGCCAATACAGAATTGCAAAGCTTCTAAAGGAAAAGATAAACAATTTAGAAAAAGATTGAAAAAAGCTTTCCCCGAGAGTTTCCAAACCGTGCTATCAACAATGTGTCGACATTCGTTATCAAGTAGTGATTTCGTTTGGAGGAACAGCATTTTTAGTCGTAGTATATCAAACGCAATTTCATAAAAGTCCGATCTGTGATTTTCCTGAATTGGATTATGAATATCCTCATAACTTGCCCGTAGCCTTGCATCCACGGTGCTTATTTCTCTCAGTACGAAAATCAGTTTAAATTAAACGAATTGTCAAGCGACCTCCTTTATCTATATTTTTGATATGCATAGAATATTAAACTAATTGTTATTACCTAGATTTGTTTCAATTTCCTCCAGATTGCCTTCGAGACATCTGAATTAGTTTTAATCAGAAGCTAAATTATGTGAGTTTAAATGAGAATTTCATCTTCCATTTTCCGTTGACATTGATACTATCGTTTGATTTGTTAGCTGAAGGAGTTTGTTTGCCTAATTCAAGTTTTTACCATGAGCCAGATAAAGTTCACAGTGGAACCAGATGACATGCAGCGTACGGTACTTAGTATTGTATTTATGTTCAAACCCTTGACCACGGAACAGTATTCTTTGATATAGAGGGTTTAAATTTGTTGACAGATTGTAAAAAAAGTTTTGTCCAACCGTAAAGTGAGTGAGTGTCGGGAAGTGGACTGATTATCATACCTACCTGTGGCAGTGGGTGGCCCTGATTTAAAAGAAACACTGATTAACCTAGTACTTACTTGACACTTAACCTTACAGAGAAATTGAAATTATTTCTTACTTGGATTACTATAGAAGCAATGGCTATGGTACGGACGACAAGAACGATGCCAGACAATAGTTTGACGTACCATTATGGTAGCCCTTATTTATGTATTGGAATAATGCTGGAAAAATTCCAACTTGACAGAATTGTACAGTTTTTAAAGGAAAAGATAAACAAAACAAACTGAGAGAGAGATTGAACAAAAGTTTTTCGTGAAAGTTTCTTAACAGTTTTACCAATAATGTTCCGACAATCTCTTTGTATCTGTAGTGTTTTCGTTTGGAAGAACAGTAGTTCCAGACGTAGTACATCTCATGCAACTTCATGCAAGTCGATCTGCGATTGTGGTGAATTGGATTCTGCTCTCGGCATACCCCTCTGCGATACGCTCACCGTCAGAAAACCTAACAAAACCATTTTAAACCCGCTTCAAACCTATTTGGATCAGTTATGTAAAGCATTTTAATCAGAAACTAAGTCTGGTTAGTTTTAATGAGAAGTTTATCTCCCTCCGGCCCATCCTGCCATAAATTTTTGGGGACATCCTCCACTTCTTAACAGCAGTGCTTAAATAAGGCCGAGCGGTTCGATTCTCAGGCTATACTTTGTAGGCTTGAGACGTGGGATGTTTTCGTTTATACCACATCTTAATAACAACGAAAAATAATTGTTGAAAGGTTATATATTTTCTATAGTACTCGAAAGACGTTATAGTTAAAAAAAACTATGGATGTTTGCATATAATTTTGTTTCCTAGTCACAAAAACATGCATCGTCAAGCATCGGACGAAAGTTTTTTTTTTATTACAGGACAAATTGCAAACTGTTGACATATTTTATACCATTATAATCCATACAATTAAGTTATTCTCTCTTTGTTGACGTCTTTGACCGGCCATCCGAGTTTAGATTAATGTGTAGAATTTGCGCCTTGTTATACAGCTTACTCTGTTCCAAAGGGGCTACTTTTTTATTACTAAAAGAAGACAATTTGAATTGACTGCGGGAATACATATCATTTGTGTTTGTTGTTTACGTGATGAGATTAGACAAGGCATAGATTACACAACAGTTGTTTTCAGGAAAAAATAGCGGAGCAAAACCGCTGCTTTGGTTATTGATTGCTTCGCATATGTCTGCATGGAGTTTTTTTATTTTTTATTTTATTTTTTACAAATAACAGACATCGCATTATTTCCAATAGACATGCGCACTTGTCTGATAGTATTGAGATCTAATGGTAAGGACCCTGTAGAGCTGAACAGATGATTCCGTCTGACTTGTGACGGAGTGAAGTTCATTACTGTTGCTTTCTTGTCAGCGGGTCACACAGACAACTACGTCGCGTTGCTAGACACGTCGGTTCCTCATCAGAAATCGTAATCTCGCGAGACTTCTATAGTGGACGAGACTAAGACAACTCTCGTACGCTATGCCAGGCCATCGCGTGGCCAATATTTGGGGCAAAGTATGCCACAGACCATGCAGCAAATAAAAGAAGTGCGGAACAAAATGGTCCTGGTCAATCTTAGAGTCAATGTCTTGGCGTCGTAAGTAGAATCGATTATATTTTAGAATGCCTCATCAGCTCTATAAAAAATCTCGCTCGCGTCTAATCATGTTGATTCCGTGATCCGAGCTTTGAAGTTTGCCAGATTGAGGACAGACGATTGCTTTCACAAGAGAAACAATCCACCTTAACTACTCTCTAATCATCAGTACCGGTATATAAACCAAGAGCTCTAAGATCTGATTGAAGGTAGTCGAATCCTGAGAGAATCATTTGAGTCGTCTCCCGGTAACAGGCCAGTCTGGTTGATTGTCACACGGACCTACAACAGCATAGGACAGAACAGTCAAGAGAATATAACACTTGAAAACAACTCACATCGAAGATCCATTACTTTCTCTTTGTTAGCCAGATCGTCGTCTTTTCTATTATTTGAAAGATACCGTGCATGCTGTAATGGGCAATCAGGGTCCATATTCTCATTGTCACTCGCGAATCATACAACACAGGAGTGAGTCTCATGCTGACATTTGTTTCATGAAAACAGTAGCAATGCAAGTTCAACGCTGGTAAAAAGATATAATTTAAGCATGAATGAAGATCGTGGGATAAAAAATAATTTAGGACTTTGTAGAAGTGAAGAATTTTGACTTTTATTGATAAACTAATTATTATACGCGCATAATGAGTGCTATCCCGATTTATTCACCATGGGATACATTTTAAATATTAGGGTGACAATCATTATTTTACATATCTTTATCTTATCCCAAGAACACAAACAGGTATTGTACACATATTATTATGTTAAACGAATCCATGAAATACGAAGTTTATTGACAGTATTTCGGTTCTGTACAGAATTACCACTTTAAAACTAAACTATACCACAGACAAACTTCGTCAATTACACTTATCTCCAAAAATGACGATGTGGAGGAATCAGGCGACCTTTATGTTAAGCCACATGGACCAAAGTACTATCAACTAATGCAACATCATGCTCGTTGTATCTTACCAATGATCTCATTTAAACCTTTCACCTTATATTATCTGTACGGTGAATTGCTAATTGACACTGTCTAGACATGGCTCTACTATGTGGGCACTTATTGTTTGCGTCGCGAGCGTGTCCAGCTTGTCATTCTGTACTGGTTTATGTTTTACCTAATATCTTCTGACAAACATTATATTTATTCCACTCGATTGCTGGTCGTATCGGATTAGCATCGCACGCACAATTCTGATAAATGTGTCTGATAATTCCGTCCACTCACACCTATCAACTTTAAAACGCAAAAAAGAACCGAAACGATACATAAAACTGAACACTTCTTCAACAGCGCTGAATAATTGTGTTTGTATATAACTTATGTTTGACTGATTGGGTTTTGACGCCGCATATGAAGCTATTTCACTCCTATGTCGACATGCCAGCCCAATGATGAAGGCACCAGTAGCAAAAAACAAAGGGATACAGGAAAACCACAAGGCGCAGATCTGCCTCATCTTGTCCCAGCACTGTAAGAACACCAGTGTAGCTGGACGCTCCCATCGTAGCTCCAGCCCATATCATCATAAATGTGCAGCAGACAATACGCCAGGTACTTTGTCAACATTCACGGAATTTTGTAACCATCATGTACCATTGAGCTTGTCAATGCAGACTGGGACCTTTGGCCATTACTCTCTAACCAGGCAGTCACGTGACGGGGCCATACTTTTTACCAGAGTTACGAATAATCCAGCTGCTTCCAAATGTGACAATGTGTAATGTGGGTCAACCGTTAACGGACAAAAATTTGATTAAGAATAATGAAATTTGTAAGTATCATTACAAAAGGAATAGCACTGATCTACAGCTGCATGACATCATGGCATAATCCCTGTGTATTTATTCAGCTGTCTGGTTACTACTCCACTATTTACGCCGTTTTAGCGAATATCTGTTTGCAATAAGCGGAATGCATCCAGGGTTATTCGTTATCAAGAAGGTTCTTGGGTTCGATTCTCAAACGGATACAGACCTCCCAAAGGTTCTTAACTGCATGGAATCTGTTCAATCGAAGAAATGTTATCACAAAATACCAAAATAATGAAAGTACTGTTTTCTTGTATGTCTGTTTTTTGGGAACTCTTTCAGTTTTTTTATATATAAATTACAAAATAAAGTACGTTTGCACCTAAATTGATGAACGGGCTTCCTTAGCGATGTATAAGGCCTACTGTGGGCAATTAATTATGAATGAGCATTTATTTATTTAACCGTGATGGTTCTGCAGAGTGTTCACCATTAAACTAACACAGACACACTATACCTCTTCAACAGAACAGTCTAATGGAATACTGATCATATATCCATGTTAACGGACTTGACGGGATGTTGATTGGAATTTGAGAAAAAATGTCTTATTTGACCACTTGTAATAGTACACTTTTAATATCCTGATATGAAAGCTTGAAGTACTTCCGCTTATTTCAAAACGTACATCCTGATTTTAGAAATGCTAAAGCCCAAGGGATAGAATGGCGGAAATCAGGGTTATTAAACAGATAGATTGACTCGCCAAACGTCTCCTTTCAAATCATAAGGGGATATGTTATATATACACTGAATTAACAAATTGACTTTATTGGATAATTCCGTTGTTACGTAATCCAGCATGATATGCCGGAGGATATGTTTGCGGCCAAAGATATGGTATACAAATATGTCTGCAAAATGTCAACCTAATACAATACAGAACCCAATTTTA
>JAVFBW010127710.1:0-14109 GCA_034783835.1 Mopalia ciliata
GAAGTATCCGCTCTCACACTTTAATATCACGTGAGAGTTTCCGGTTTACCCAGTTTTAGATTAGAGGTCCTCTTACTGCCAGTGAAGACACACCAGACGTCAAAACAATTGGTAAAATGATTGCGGTTGACTTGTATTGATCTTTATACCCAAGTTAGATGTCAGTCGAGTCACTTGCATTCTGTGGTGTTCCACTAACGCTATGGTATTCTCATGTTTACTTTTTACCCGAGGTGTTAAACAAAAACTTTTCTACTGACTTATGTTTATAAGTGTTTTGATTTTATTAATTTCTGTCATTTTAAAATATTTATTTTCACTAACATAACGGTAGTAACGGATACCGGGTAATTAAATAAAGCTAAACAAAAAATCTTTTACCAGTGGCGTATTAACATCACTTTATATTATTGTGTGATTTACATGTAACAAAAAGTCGTGTTTACAACTTGTTTAAGAGAGCGTTTTACACAGACATGGAATATTTGCTAACTTTAAATTGGGGTTTTCTTAACAATAATCATCCCTGTACAGATATTGGCATCGTTCGCCAGCCAATTAGCTAATTATGTCATGGCAACAGCGGAGGGCTCGTGGTATCAGATCAAAACCGGTTCATTTCCCGAATGACTTGCGACTAGTTTATTTTATCATATCATGTAACACGTCTAAATACTGAGCCGTGGTGATTACACAGCTTTGCCGCTTGATTTAGACTAATGTGATGAATACAAATTCGGCATTATATAAATAAATAGTTATAACTTGCCCGTAACATAAAACCAGTGCTTTTGAATCTTTGTGAACATGACTTCTGGAAGCAACACGCCATTACATTGTATCCCATAACAGTTTTGTCTTGCGCTGCAATATATGCGTTTTCTTCTTTGATATGTACATGAATTTGGCAGGGTTAAATTTCACCTGCATACCCACACCACTAGTGGAATATGAAGGGATAATCCGTTCCATTACATATATTACGTTCTGTCTTTTTTATTAATATTTGTCCACCTTTTTTTCCACCAATCATGTAATTGTCTGTTATGCTTTTCTGCCATAATGTGTACATTTGTGACCATATTTAAAATATGATGCGACAAAGCATGGTTTGCTCACCAGTGGTATAAACATGCTGTTTAATTCGGAGCGAATCTCCTAAAATTCAAATAACGAAGGCACGTGATGATTTTTTGGTAATATAACAAAATTAAATATAAATGTCTGATTGACCTTAGCAGTTCGTTGTGTTTTGAAATAAATGAACCATAGCAAATAAAACCATTCACATCAAATTCGCCTTTTTATATGGTATTAATCAATAGGGATTTCTAAAAAGTCTGATAAAAAAATATCGTCTTCATTGATCAGAAAATTAAACGGATAAAGTTCCAAATGTCACTATTTATTTATAACGTTTCGCTTTCGTCATGGTGTCTATTTCGGGGTGAGTTACTTTTATATTTAGATTCTTAATAAGGGCAGGTGTGACAGCGAATTAGGAGAAGTTGTGACGTTGTATTATTTATGTATTAGTTATTGACTAGTATATCTAATTTCGACTTAACGATTGAACTGTATGTCAATCATATACAGAAATAGTCAGAGATGATACAAGACAGTTATATATAGTAATTAAATTGGACTAACTTCACAGAGTGACACAGTATAACGAACGGAACTCTCCTTCCACGTTTAACCTTCCATCTATAACTATATACTTCTTTTAGTGCGAATTTAAAATACACATGGACCGATTCTGTTGACACTTTTCAAATGAACACGGTGGAATGGCAGGTGCCTGCAGAGAATCTACAAAGCACTTGGCCAATGTTTCATTTCAGTATGTTTTCTTCTAAAATTGCAAGGTCAAGGCCATAATGTTTTCCCCTCAGATTTCCCCTCGTATTTAAACAAAAACATACCCTTAAGTACGACCTTAAACTCCAATCAACGAACAAACAAACATGCGATGGTAAGGCCACCATGTATTAGAGACACAAATCATTTTACTAAGAGTCTAGCACTCCGGGGAAAACAGCTAAAATTTTCTCTACGGACGGATTAAAAATAAAAGAATGAATGATCATCATCAGTACAACTCAAGTTTGTAAAAAAATTGATATACAAATTCGTCTTGATTGATATGTATCGAACTTTATTGACGAACAGTCGATTGTTGAACAGTCTCCGTTGCTACTCCGCTTAACTCGTTATCAGGGATCTAAAACACCGCCGCGCATCGGTTGCTAATTACAGGTAGCGCTGGCTTAAAATAATTTCGGTACCGCTTTGGGTAACATGTTAATACTCGAGAACTAACCAAGCGATAGCCAGAGGCGACTGCAGGCGTAATCAACTCGCTTTAGTATAAACACTTTCCCCAGGACCAGACACTTGAGGAAGGCACATGGACTTAAACCTACTTCTATTACACAACACGCCACACTGAAATGCAACATTGCGTTTAAAGTTACATACAACTCCGCCAAGTTTAAAAACCCGAGAGCTCTAAACAAACATATCGTATATGTGCCGCACATCATTTTTCTGGAACAGCAACCCTAAGGTGTTCCGTTCTGACTATAAATTTAACCAAGGTGTTCGTTTGATGGAAACCTCAAACCATTTTCCTCAAAGAAAACAAACTGTGCTAGTACGAGGTATCCAGGGCATGACACCTGGACTCAAACAACTTTCCCTTTCACACTTAACTGGGTTCTTTTATAACATAACACGATATATATTGTTTGCACTGAACCTTGCCTTGATAAACTGCCTTCTCAAAGTACATCTTATACGCTGGTTCTGACGTGTTATTTTCAGAAGTGTTTCGGAATAATTATCGGATAAATTGTGGCATTGTTTACATTGTATGCATTTGGGGATAACGATATTAAAGTCTGTTCATACTTTATTTATTTACTTTATTATATCCATCATTTAAAAGCCCTGTGAAAACCCAACTTAAAAAAATAATAATTTAAAAAAGCGAAAACAATATTAGTGAATTATCTTTTTACAAATTCAAAAATAGAAAGCAATTGAATAAATAAATTAAATAAAGCCATTCATAAAATCCCTTTAATCGGTTGAAATTAATTTAAAACGAAATCTTCTCCGATTGCATGTCAGATACAACAAAAGGAAGAATTTATTTTAAGAAAGGGTCTATTTACCATTCGATCAGAATTCCTGTCATATTCAATCTGGTTTGATGAACATTACCCAAAAAACTCTATTTTAATTTCGTAATTGTTCTTTTGTATGATGCCAAGAGTTTTTACATTTTATGCAGAAAAGAATAAATCTAAAAGAATAAATCGAAAAGATCCCGTTTAACAAAGAAATGGCGGAATAAATTGAATTACAGTGATTGAATCAATACGAAAATACGGAGATTTAGTCAGTTAAAGATATAAGAAACTATCTGTGAAAGGAAATTGCATTGAAGACATCTTTTTGTTATTCCGATGATAACACTTGGTATGAACATGTTCGCTTATAATATATATTTATTTAGATATATTTAGAAAAATATTTAGCACAAAACTCAGTTCTGTACAAACACAACTAGAAAAACTGCTCGCCTGTGTTGTGACCAGTAACGGTAATAATCTTCGCCGCAATGGGCCCGCGGCCGTGGCTCAGTGGTAGCGAGTGCGTTCACTAAACTGAACCTGTTTCGATTTACCGTCCACTGGATCTAGTCCGCCTGTCGATCATCAGGTATATGAGCGAGTCACATGTTGTGGCTCCGGTAATCGCTGGGTGGTTTTTACAAGGATTCCTCCCGGTTTTAAACCGTAATAAGGCTGTGTTCAGTGTGAGGTGGACAATCCGTCGTCATATATATAAGTGAAATACCCTTGAGTACGAGGTTAAACACCAATCAAACAAGCAAACAAATCTTCGCCGTAATGTAGTATCGCCACACACTTTTCTGCAGATGATCCTTCCTAGCTACCGTATTTTGTTGTTAACTTAGCATCATTATATAATCACGGTCCAGCACTGAATTAGTTATGAACTTTGTATCACAGAGGCGTAATAGAGCTCAGGCAGTATTAACCAAATCAGCAGCCTACCAGAAAGGACTACCCTTATCAGCCGTTATGGTGCCAATTATGCGACTCCTGAGCATGATCAATGTGGCCTGACCAGGTGGAGTGCTACCGTTAACAAATTCCCTTGCTTGACGTCATAAATAATATGTACTGGATGAGCCTAGGAGTATCTGGCTGTTGCTGATCTGTACATGTAGCGATCTCTTAAACAGATTTTCTCCTCTGGCTAAGGGCAGTTTGTTTGATTGTTTGTTTGTTTGATTGGGGTTTAACGTCGTACTCAATGGTATTTCACTTATATGACGACGGTTTGTCCACTTCACAATGCATCTATCCTTATGACGGTGGAAAACCGGGACGAAACCTGGTAAAAACCACCCTCGCCATTGCCGGAGCCACAACATGTGAACGGTGTATCCAAGCAGGTTCAGTTTAGGTAAGCGCAAACGCTGCCACTAAGCCACAGCCGCTGGCCCAGTTTGTTTGAAGAGTAGCAATACCGTCTTTATTTAGAACTGGAGGAAAATTAACTTTCCAACATTATGGAATTGCTTCACATCTTGGTTGTGCTAACTAACTGAAGATGGATCAAGGTGATAACAAGATGGCTAACGGGGTTTGTCTCTACTCTAAAAAAAACGCATAACTTCCATATTACCAAAAAATGCACAAGGTTTTCTGTTCAGCAGCATAGCTGTACATTGTTTAATGGTATGTTGGACTCCTGCTCATTTTGTGCACATGTAGCGGGTTCAAGGCTACTGTTCGACTGTATGAATCAATACATGTTTTCTTTAGAAACGAGGGCGTGCATTGTTTTTATATGACAATCACCGGAGAAACCGAGTCGCAATTTAATTGCAACACCCAAAGGTACGACATAAAATACCAATCGAATGTCACGAGCATAAGCCTACATTAATAATGGAAAACATGTTTTATTAGAAATTATTTTCAAAACAAAAGGAGAAAGCAGAAAGTAGGTAGGACAACCAATTACAGACTTGAAGACACTCATTAACCTCCTAATCAAAACAGATATTGCTGTTCTTTCTTTTCATAACTGGACTAGAAATTGCATTAGTTTAAATGTCATCAATAATCAACTTTTCCTATGATACAACAAGCTACATAAAATACAACATGCGGTCTAACAGTACACTCAGTAATTTAAGTAACAGTAATTTTAAAACATTTCGTAATTTTCAAAACAAAAGGACAAAGCAGAAAGTAGGTACGGAAACCAATTACAGACTTGAAGACACTCATTTACCTCATAATCAAAACAGATATAGCTGTTCTCTATTTCCATAACTGTGCTAAAAATTGCATTAGTTTAAATGCCATGAACAATAAATTTTTCTATGATACAACAAGCTACATAAAATACAACATGCGGTCTAACAGTACACTCAGTAATTTTAGTTTTCAGCTTCCCATGTCTCCCCGTGTCAGGATAAACCAGTAAACACCATTTTAGCAATTACGCCCAATGTCTCAAGTGTGCTTTGGACATTTACCCCTATGAATTACACTAATCTTGTGGTTTAACGTTTATAGGCGATTTACGCCTGGCTAGAGAAGCACTTTTGTATAATGTAAAAAAAAAATTGAATAAATGAAGAGAGAAGGGTTTGCTTGCGTCCACCTGGATTATATCCGGGAACCTTTTGATACAGGCCAACCCTCTACCGATTGGGCTACAGAGGCTGCCTGTAGAATCAGTCCCGACTTCTAAACCAATGAAGGCAGTACAGGGGTGCTAAATTAGCATGTTTTTAATCTGGATTTAAACATGCGTGAAAATACAAAGAGACCATTGGATTCCTCGACTAGGCAAGCCAAGTGAATATATGAAATGTAAATATTCGATAAACTCTTAGAAGAATATGGACCTAATGGCACCCTTCAGTTAAGGTTCTGCAGTCAAAGCTCTGGTTGAACCCTTCATGGTTCCGCATAGAGCCCTCACTGCAACTGTATCAAGTATTTCTCCCTTTCTTCTTATACCAATGAGCCATATCTGTCGTAATGGTTCCATATAGAACCATCCTCTTTCTAAAGAACCCTCCAAGACCCGTTGTTTCTAAGAGTGCAGATCGGGAGAGCGATGCGATTTTAACAAGCTTACTTCTTGGTCTGCCATCGAATACCAGCAATTCAATTGTTTGTTTGATTGGTGTTTAACATCGTACTCAAGGGTATTTCACTAATATGACGATGGACACAAATACAGAACATCACAAACAAATCTACTTCCCGTTACCCTTTAGCTCTGCGAACACCAAGGCAACAGAAAGCAACCTCTTTTCTCGCCTCTTACGATTGACCGAGGAAGCCGAGGGAGTATTCTGCAGGGCCATGGCCCACCCGCTCCCTCACAGGGCTGTGAAAGTGTTAGAGATCATCTATTAATTTCTGATTACTAGGTTAATACAATACAATCTACTTTATGCTAGGGAAGATTCCTGTTACAGAAAAGAGAATTTCCAAACAGGCAGAGCCTATTCAAACACCCTCTTAATTGTAGATTTTTAAAATATTACACCATTGTGTTTATATTCTCTTGGTTTCAGTCAAAGTCATGTATCAATATTTCTAACCTCTTTCATTATTTGCCCTATTAGGGTGGGGGTGGGCCATGGCCCTGCAGAATACTCCCTTGGTTTCTTCAGTCGATCGTAAGAGGCGAGAAAAGAGGCTGCTTTCTGTTGCCCTGGTGTTCGCAGAGCTCAAGGGTAACGAGAAGCAAATTTGTTTGTGATGCTCTGTATTTTTGTCCGTCATCATATAAGTGAAATACCCTTGAGTACGATGTTAAACACCAATCAACATAACAAATCTTTCATTATTTTGATGCCTCTGGCTTATCAAAAAGTGTTTACTGTTGCAGGACTGATTATGAATCCGTGAGAAAATGATCACAACTTTACAGATATTAATTTTTTAAATACCTAGTAAAATATTCAAAACATAATTAAAATAATGCTACATTAACATTCCAGAATCAAAAACTTAAAATGTTAACCACAGAGCAGACTTAGAATATAATCTCTTCTACAGACAAGCTTGAGGAATAAAATTAAAAAAACAGTAAAAAATAAAACAAACATTGCATGAGTTGTCTCCCCTTTTGATGCTATTGAAGATTGAACCATGTATAATACCCTAAAAGGCCTAGATAGATGGAGACGATGTTATTTCAGTCCGCCACAAAAATATATTAAAACCTTTATCATGGACTGTTTTCAGCAATCATCAAACATCACCTGATGTAGGGGCATTCAGTTTTGAAAGAAAACTAAAAGAAAAACCCTGTTTGCCTATCCAATCATTCAGAGAAACACTCAGCTATTATTTAAATGTCAATTTGATAATCTTTTCTTGCTCAACACCTCATCCCTCAAATGCCCAGGGCCGTACAAATAAGAAAACTCTTCACATTAAAGTCAGTGTCAATTTATGTTGAACCCAGAGCTACCCGCAACAAAGCAGATGTTCTGGTCATGTTATTATGAGACAGATATCTAATATATGACAGTTTATGTTAAAATGTCTACGGTCAGTTTCTACGTGGATTAGTCCAGGCAAGCTGTAGTGCTGCCCCTTCACAGTTTGCCAAGCAGCATAGCACCCTTTTAAGACGGGGGGTTCCAGTTATGACATTACAACAACAGAGTGATGTCCCTTTGCAAAATAAAACATTTTCAGTTTACGTCAAAGGAGGGCCAATCCACGATTTTTAACCTACGCAGTATAGGGAATACTGCAAACTAATAATGGGTAAAGTTTTAATGAAACCATATGAAATTCCTATCCCAATGGCTTAAAATCTTTTTCTTTGGGAAAGTAACAATTTCCTGAAAACCAACATTCGGCAATGTTAAAGCATAGGCAGCCTGTCCTCTCGTGCCATAAAGTGGCAACTTCATTTTGCAAAGAGATGTCACTCAGTTGTCGTAACGTCATAACTCAAAATCTCTGTATTGGCTTTCGTTGGCAGCAGACTAGGTTACTGTAATGTTTAACATAGAGAAGACAGATCTAGTAAAGGAAAGAAAGGCAAGTGATATAAACAAAACCTAAAGTTTATTTGTTGTTGGGACAAGTAAACCAGTTTCATTGACTTAGGGTTTTTTCACTCGGATAACATGCCAGCCCACTCACTGGATATCCATATGATCATTTATTTTGGGTTATTTCACTCCATGGCATGCCAGCTCAATCAGTGAGGAAATCTGCTTCAAATATAAATCTACAAAATGCTGACCTGCCTACCTTAGAAGAAATTTATGTGTAAAACAGCTGCCATTTAGGAGCATTTTGTTACCATTTTCTGTTACAGCATAGCACAGAATAGTTATTTCTGTGTGTATTTTGATAGCCTATTGGTGTATTTCACATAAATTATGTGTACAAAATACTCCAGAATTCACCGTGAAGGCAGGTCTGATAACGTGAAAAATGATCGATATATTGACTGATTGGTATTTTATAGTGTCAACAAGTATTAAGCAACAGTGTTGTTGTTGCATAGTGAGAGAATTGCTATTTTGCAATCCAGCTGTTTTTAAGCCAAAGACCATCATGTATGTGAGCGAGTCACATGTTGTGGCTCCGGCAATTGCGGGGGTGCTTTTAACGAGGTTTCCTCCTGGTTTTCCACCATGATAAGGCTGTGTACAGTGTGAAGTGGACAATCCATGGTCATTTAAGTGAAATACCCTTGAGTACAACGTTAAACAACAAACAAACAAAAACAAATTAAGCCGAAGACTGAAATAATGATATACAAGGTGAATAAACGGTAGGAAATAATACAACTAAGGTGGAAAAGATAACTACTTATAGAAGTAAGGAACTAGAACAGAAGTCAGCCAAGACCAGATGTCCCCGCAGAAATGTTAAAATAGCAAAAAGTACCACTCTGATACTTATTTAAAGAAATAGGCCCTGGAAAAAAAAGCATGGCACATTCTATCCTTTGAAAGTGAGAGATAGTAGTATAAAAATTTAGTCTGTTCTGTAAAAAAAAAAAAAATATTAAAATAGCATATCAAATCTTGTTTACCAACATTGAACAGTTCTCCCAAGTGCTTCAGAAACCAAAGTGTGAAGGAAGAAGGATGGACAGACAAAGTGTGACATACCCCCAAGAGTGCTTTTAAAGGCATAGGAGATGATGTGTAAGAGAAAACTACAAATAAAGAAAAAGGCAAGCCATTGCATTAAAGACACCAAGAACCGAACAGGATGGCCGAATTGGGAATAACAGGCAAAAACCTGGGTGTGTGCGATTTCTATACAAATACGCTAAATAGAACAAAATTTAGCAAGACCTACCCTTCTGAGAATTTTATCCTGATGTACAACATAAAGTAGAAACAACATAAAATTAAACATTTCCTTCGGTTGGATGAATGGTTACAATGAGAAGGAAATTTTATTTGGTGGACCAAGGGGAGGTAACCTTGTTAACACCTTATCTTCACTTGCTGACTATTAGGTCTAAAAGAAAAATGGCTGTGTTTCCTCTAACGGCTTGAAAAATTAGGCTAAGAAGGCAGGATTTTTTTTTTTGTCATTTTTTTTGTTTGACGTACAAAACAGTATATATTAAATAAAAATGATACAAATACTTGCATGACCGAAAGAAATTACAAAAAATGAGTTCGTTATCAAAATATGCCATTTTGTGATTTTTTTTTTTTTAGACTCAGAGCTATTTTGTAGGGTCGGTCGGGTTAGAGGAAACAAGACATTTGTTTTTAGGCCTTATCATTATTCAACTGCAGTAAACACTCAATAAAAGGTTTATAGAGCTTATTTTAAAAAAGGACCTAATATTAAATTTCAATCATAAAATTGTCTTTTTTTATGTGGAGAAAGAAAATTTTGTTTGCTTCCACTAGGACTCACTTTCTGCCTCATTTTTAAATACACTCTTTTTAAATACACACAGGAAATTAGTTTGCCCCAAAACATACCTTTCTGTCTACTCTGGTCAATTTCTCGGAGTGGCGTACGTTTCTCCATTAAATCTCGCTCACTAAACACCACCTGGAATACAAATTTCACTGTCACACTTATAAAAATGATTTAGCCAGTCAAGATGATTATTCAAGCTATTCCAACAGAAAACATTAAAGTGACTGGCTGTCCTTTTTAGGGATATAATATGCAAGCAATTGTTGGCACTGACAATCCTCTGGAGAGATTTAGTTAGTTAGTGATCAACTATAAGTGAAATTATTTTTTTTGTTTTTTTTAAATAATTTCTGATGCACAAATATAGAAGGAAAAAAGCCTGCTAAGGTTAATATTACAGTTGGTATAGTTTCAAAGCATTGAGACAATTTATGAATCGCGCAAAAACTTCATGCAATGTGGTTAAATAGATCAAAATGTGTTAGACTAAATAGACAGTAAATTATCTCCCTTGCAAAATAACTGATTTGTGATCATGATGCTATGCTCTCCAGTGTAAAAAAGAATGACAGTATATTTAAATTAAAAAAAACACCTGCTATTTCTAGATATACTTTAGGTGGTTTTTTTTTAGGTGTGCCCAGCTTTAATCGAACTAGGTCGCTGCTATAGGTGTGATGATCATGGATATGATCCATACATTGTTTGCTCCCATCTGTTCACTATCCAGTCGAACATATAGTTTGTTTGATTGGTGTTTAACGTCATACTCAGGGGTATTTCACTTATATGACAACGGATTGTCCACTTCACAATGTACACAGCCTTATTACGATGGAAAATCATGAGGAAACCTCGTAAAAACCACCCCCCGTGATTGCCGAGCCACAACATGTGACTCGCTCAAATACCTGATGGTCGAAATGCAAATTCAAACATGTGAACAGTAAATCGAAGCATTTTCAGTTCACGAAGCACACTCGCTACCACTGAGCTAAGCAGTAGTTCAATATATAATGGGCAAACATATGTTTGGATAACCAAGTTTTAGATTAGCAATACAAGCGAAAATCCTTTTTTGTGGCAATTGCAACATGATTATGCTTAGTACAATGAGTATCGATAATGAAAATTAGAAAACACAATGCTCAGCTTTGTCGATTATTGAAAGCGAAAACTAAACATTTTCACATCAGGTGAAAGCAGACTTTTACCTGTAGTTTACATTTACAAAACTCTTTCAACTTAATTTGAACTAAGGTTGGTTTTAACATGTATTCGTGCAAGTGAAACATGTTGCCAGATAACTCAATTGGGATTTGAACCGGCGTTAAATGATTTACTTGACAGACACTAAATGGAGCTAGGTCCAGGACAACTGTTTGGTTGTTTGTTTGATAGTGGTTTTATGTTCGGAAGGTATTTCACTTGAAATTTTGCCCGATTTTCCATTTCACACTGTACCTGGATTAAAAACGCAACAAAACGGAGAGCAAGCCTCGTAAAAACCCGACCTTCTATACTTGGAGAAACAGATGAAATCGTACCCGTGGATGGTATATCACAACAATGTAGTAAATTAACTCAAACAGGGTTCTTCGTTTTGCTTGGCAAAACAAATGGATGGGCTGTTTAAAATGCTATTCGGAATTCTGTGTATTGTTTGAATAAGTGTAAATCTACACTCACTTTCTGAGCAGCATCTGTACTTGTCGTGTACATTGTCTTGTGGAGGGTGAGTCGGTATTTGTGAACCGGTTCCAACCAGTCAGATCCGGTTATCTCTTTCCTGAAACCATGAAACAAGAAATGAGAGGTTTACAACTTGCCTACTCATGATGGCCATACTTAAAAGCCTTAGTTTATTCTATCAGTAAGTGGGTAAGGGGCTGGCTGGTGTGATGCTTGGTTGGTTAAGTAGTATACAGACACATGTGTCTAAAAATCGAACGTCTACATCATTAAATTTCTGACCAGTGACAAATCGTGCAAATGCATTATATTTTTCATTTTTTGGGGGGCATAATTTTTATTGATTTAATAAATATCAACATCAAAAACAACTTTTAAACTGTTAGAAACAAAGTTTTGTCAGATGAAAATAAGATTTTAAAAATCATGGACATTTAACCGCACTGGTAGAAAATATTTACCATTAGGCCTAAAAAAAAAATGCTGTGTTTCGTCTAACAGCTTGAAAAAAATTAGGCCAAGCAGGCAGGATTTTTTTGTTGTAGACGTGGTATAAAACAGTAGATATTGAACAAAACGGATACAGATGCTTGCATGACCGAAAAACATTACAAAAATCAGGTTTGCTATCAAAATATGCCATTTTGTGAAGGTCTTTTTGAATTTTTTTTTTTTTCAAAAGCCAATAAAAACTTTCATAGGGTCGGTCGGGTTAGAGGATCGAAACAAGACATTTTTTTGTTCTTTTTGAGTTATGTTTTTCCACCCTGACTATGGTTGCCCATGACAATATTGTCAACATTCATCACACATACTTGGAATAATCCCATAGATATACATATGCCTTATCGTCAACGGTAACCATATGTCCAAGGTTTTCCAAATAGCCAATCAAGACTACTTTTGACTTGTGTTTCCGCAGCAACTCTGTAGATATGCCTTGACCAATCAAATTGGGAGATTTTGCTTCTTTCTGAATCTGAAAAATGCAGGGATGTGAATTAACAATAACTTGGAGAAATTGAAGAACTTATGTTGTTTTGGGATCTGTTGTGGTCATTTGTGGTATTGAATAAAGTCTATTGTGTTCATTTATACTAATCATTTGGATATCATGTTAAATGTGACATTGACGTATCGGGATTGCAGAATGAATTCTTCCCTTACACCTATGTACACCTGTAGAAAATAAGTTTATAAAACGACAAATTTTTTGTCAGATGAAATTAGACTTTATTAATACCTCTGGATAATCAAAGTCTCTTAGATCAAACAGATGTTCAGGCTAGCAATATATAGACTCATTTTGAACTGCATAAAGGAGGAAAAAATTAATCAATCTTATATTGCTATCAAGCAAACTGTGATAACGTTGATTACCAGAGCCACAAAATGTGACTCGCTCATATACCTGATGGTTGATATGTGAACTCTATCCCGTGAACGGTAAATCGAAGCAGGTTCAGTTTAGGATTGTTTGTTTGTTTAATTGGTGTTTAACGTCGTACTCAAGGGTATTTCACTTATATGACAACGGATTCTTCATTTCACACTGTACACAACCTTATTATGGTGGAATACCGAAAGGGAAATCTCGTAAAAACCACCCCTGCGATTGCCGTAGCCACAACATGTGACTCGCTCATATACCTGATGGTTGATAGGTGGACTCGATCCCATGAAAGGTAAATCGAAGCACCTGTTGAAAATAAGTTTATAAAACGACAAATTTTTTGTCAGATGAAATTAGACTTTATTAATACCTGTAGATAGTCAAAGTCTCTTAGATCAAGCAGATGTTGAGACTAGCAATCTATAGACTCATTTCGAACTGCTTAAAGGAGGAGAAAACAAATCAATCTAGTATTGCTATCAAGCAAACTGTACTGGCAAAATATATTGACGCTCACTATTCATTCAACTGAAATGTAGACAGATAGGAGAAAACAGGGGATGAGTAACTGTTTCAACAGATTGAAAATTTAATTCAATTGGTGAAATTTAACCAAATTTATACACCTCTCAGCTCTTAGTGACTACCATATACACCATTCAGTTTGTTTGTTTTGTTTGTTTGAGTGTAGGGTGCGAAATTCACGCCGGCATTGCGGCATTTGCCATTGCGGCCCCTATCAACTGCCGCGATGCCCTGTGAAATCTTCAGCTATCTAAGGCAACATTTTGCCGTGCCCTTTGTCTACCTGTGCCGAGTGCCGTCCTATTTGATAACACATTAGTGTATTATTAAAAAAGGAAACATATTTTCACTTTTTGCAAATTGCAAAAAAAAAGCAGAATTGTTTACCAAAATTTGTAATTAAGACCGTTTAACAATCTCTAGGAGTGTTGATATCGTTCTACATTTATTAGATCATGGCCTGCATGAAAGTTTATCATGTAAGAGTTGTCTCCCGCGAGGAAC
>JAVFBW010127721.1:0-14109 GCA_034783835.1 Mopalia ciliata
AAAGGGATATCACCCCATAATACATATCCATGACTACGCAACGTTCTCGGACAACCCGCCCTAACCTGCATGCAAATGACCGTTTACTAATGTACAATCGGTCAATTCTCGTTGCGTTAAACACCATGTGCGCAGTACATTCCAGATGTCCCGAGTGATTGCGGTGACTTCAATTAACTTAGAGAAATGACGCAATGCGGCGTTTTTTAGTAGCGTCACCATGACCGCTGTCTACAATTTGTCACCGAGTCAAACCCCATCCGCCGCAGGCATCGAGAGTTTTGACGAAGTGTCAAAATGACAACTGATCAAGGTCATCGTAAGGCTAGTAAAACGTGTTTAATACTGTTATAATGCAAACCAACAGGCATTTCGCGTTGATCCGTACATGACTGTTCAAAAATCCCCCCTCCACTGGAGCATAGGAAGATTTCGACTAGATAATCAGAAATAGGAAGTTCCCAAAGTTTGAAGTGGATGTCCATTTCCTATATTTTCTTATTGAAATTTACCAAGAAAGCAGCACCAAGGGATGCAGTAGGTGTATCCCTTGGAAATTAAATATATCACATCACAAGTTTGTTTTGCAAGTACCGGTACTGGATGTATTTATTTAAAGTAAAGACTATTGGCACGGTCTCGCGTTGTCTCATATTACTTAAGTGATTCATAGTGCCGAGGTTATTAAATCTCTGAGTATACTCAGTGAGTCATTTCGTCCTAAGCTGAGTCCCACAAAAGAACAGTGCTCAAAAACGAAAGCAGATTCGCCCGTCAAAAAATTGATCACACTGGGTCATATTTACCTTAAACATAAGACTGAGAAATTGCGCTGTCCCTCCAAATGATTCAGCTGTTGCTTTGTCTGTGCTTCTAAGCGAGGGAAAAACGAGGGGCTTTTCCTGGTCAGTGACAGCTTGTGGGTTTCTCGCTCAAGGTGTCGCCGGTGTGTTCATTCTGTCGCCATTCGGCTAAAAATATTAAATTCCATAAAACTTCCAATACAAGAGATAGTGAAAACAATTTCTCCTCGACAGGGCAGGAGTATGTCTATATATAATTTGTCGCCAAATAATGTCAAAGTCTACACAGTCGATCAATATGTGTTTGATGTCGTATACTCAGTCACAAATTTACACTTTGGTTTGATTTTAATTTTACCAAAATACATTTTTATCTCAGGTGACTGTGGTCTATACGACATCGCGCCATCACCACCTCGTCCGTTTGAGACATTCCATGGGAGTAAATTTTGAACAATTTCAGGATGTGTTCTGAAGTTTATTTCTGACTTCTAGGTCAAATACACACTACAGAAGATTAAAAATGTATATAGAAATTTTGGGCTTGAGATTTCTATAATAAATTTTAGATCGAGAAATGGACTTGTTTTAGGCTGCCTTTGCCTCCCTGTATTTAAGTGTGTTTCCAGCGATACCCATATGACTGGGTATCCAGCAGAACAGTACTTAATTCTTGTCCTGTGATTTCTAGTCTTTTATACTGGTAGAGAATCTGTAGGATTGAAGGCTGCTTGAACATTAAAGCTATAAATAGCCAGAAGGCAAGTCAGCTAATCGCTGCAGATAACAGCTTTCTGAAGATAGTTCATGGATATAATATCTAGAACCAATGAGATAGTCTTAGCTCAGCAGTAAAGATGGACGAAGCTGAAGCCAGACGAAGACATGCAGGCAACGTGCTGTGACCAAACATCTGCAGCTGCCACCCTGTCCTCAGCCCTCGATTCATCGCTACATACAAATGAGAGGCTCCCACAATCATTCCCAATTTTAGCGAATCTCCGTCTTCCAAAACAACTCCAACATTTACCAGATATGGTCCACCGCTCAGCCCAATCGAGGAAATTTTTTCTAGGACCGCGATCGGCGAATACTGGATCAAAAACAGAGCTGCAAGCAGGGCAATCAGGATAGACCTCCAACTTCGCAGCGCATTGGAGACCAAGTTTTATTCTCCTGTGGAATAACGATGGTTCGACATAAACACTCAGTCGGAGACCCTGAATCCTGATGGTGGACCTGGTCCAGCTTTTTTATAAAGCTATCACGTGCTATGCAACCATAGTCCAGTTTGGAACAAACTAGAGATTTGTATAGATTTAATAGAACATGCAGATCGGTCGGCACCCCAATCCGTGCACGACACGACCTTAATAATGTCGAGAGCCTTTGTACGTTTAACTTTTAGGGCGCCAATGTGGGGGATAAATGACAGCTTACTGTCAATTGTCAGACCCAAAACACTTGGTCTCATTAACTATCTTAATTGGATTTCTATATTTTTGAAAATATCTGCTTTTGTTTCAGAATCCGAACTTTCGCCAAATACTGATTGTAGTATAAACTGAAAATGAAGACTTTGGACATTCAGCGTTTGTGTTTTCATCACCATTGTTTTGTGGTAACACTCGATATCAAGTTTTAGCTCATTTTGCTAAAATGCATTTTTCTTTGTGTTCAAATTGTGTTTATCAAATTGCTTCAAGGATTGCACTTAATTCCATGGCATTAGCTAAAAGTAAAAATAGAGCGTAAACCGAAAAGTAGAAATGTTTGAAATAAACCTACATCTTCAGCAGATTTTTAACTATATTTATTTAACTGTTTACTTTCAAGGAAAAACTATTGATTTGACCACAATTTAGAAGTAAACCAGAGTCTCACCAGCGGGTATGAGTCGACCTTTGAAAATCTTAAAGCAATCGCCTGGTGAGCGAGAAGCTTACAACGACCCTTATCCCAGGTTTGATTTAATTGCTATTATTTGACAATTTCCAGGAACTTGATTTCCCATCTTCTTTTTAGTATGTACGTTACGCCTATTAACGAGAACGATTGTCTACCAGCTGGATACAAGTGTCTGATTTAATATAACCACATATCTTAAATATTTTTTAAAACAGATATTAATCTGGGAACCGATGTTTAGTTAACAAATTGACAACGCCATTAGAAATTGGGTTTAATATCCCAAGGAAATAACAAACGTTTGTTAGTTTGATATGTGATTAGTATACTCTCATTTGGGTCCAATGGCCACTGACAAAAGTATCTCAGTTTTCAAGCATACACTTGCAAACAACTCAAACCCGTAATTTTCCACCCAATTGTTCAGTTCTATTCGAAAGCATTAACATTTCTAGATGTTACATTTAATGATTCAATTAATTTACAGCAGACAAAGATATATGTACAGACTATTATATATTTCAATTCAGAAATGCTTTAGGAGCAAAAATTATGTTTAAGGTTAAACTGTTTTTGTTTAACTGTAAAATACAAGTTCCCACATTAATAGTTTCAATCACCCACACAATTATATGGGCAGAGGCGTTTAAATGAAACGCTCTGTGTTTTTTTTATATAAGATAAATACGATTGAGTACGACCTTGAAATCTGACAAATAAAATGCCGCGAAAAGAAGCATTCGCTGCCAACAACTTGTAATTTGATAAAAGGTCAGAACCCTTCCTTTCTGTGTTCCAAAGGTGAAAGGTAATATGACATGCCAAGCGCTACGCCGTCGATATGGTCCGTACGACATGTGGAACACCTCCAGCGCCTGGTCTAACCCTAACAATACGTCTCTGCGTCATAACGGACACTTCACTCTAATTGTGCATGAAATGAGGAATTGAATAATACAATATTTTCCAGTCCAGTTGAAATAACTTTTAATTGATTCATAGATTAGCAAAAAACAGAACTAAGCAAAAATAACAAAACAAAGCCAATCAACCTAATGGTAGCGTCGAGAGACGATGACATCATCATCAAGAATTCAAACAGGATGGAAAATGGGACCAGCCAGTGTGAAAAAAAGCCCACGTAGCTTGGTAAGAGTTTGATTGGGGTTTAACGCCGTACTTCAATTATTAATTTATCTGAAACACCCATCGAAACCATTGGAAACAAACAAATACAGGACAATAACGAAGACAGGATAAAATGACATCACCAACAGATTCGCTTCATGTTGCCCCTGGGAGCTTCAGGTCAACGGGAAACCCCCTCCCGACTGCCATCGCTTCATATGGAAGCAAAAAGATATCAGAAGTAAGTTTGTGTACTAGACCCCTTACTGTAACAGTAACAATTGCACATTACCATATAGAATATATGTTTTAAACAACATCCTTATCAAAATCAAGATACTTTATGGCACTGTGTATGTCTTCAATCCTAAGAATATCGGGTGCAAAATACTGGCGCTATAGAATTGTTTTCCAGTTTGCTTTTATAAAAAATATATTACAACAAACTTATCAATACAACTTAGGCTTGCACTATATATTCTTTAATATTGGAAGTCTTTAAAATACAAAAATTAGCATCAAATATCCAACTGAATTAAATGACATAAACAATACGTCAGGTCAGACAAAAATGAGCTAAACTGACAGATTCATTGATCCGGCTTCATTTCAATAGAACGTGGAAGTCTTGTTTCCATAGAACGGAAAAGGTGAAGTCTTAAAAACATAATTGACACGAAAGCTTGTGCAAAGATGAACAAGCTGTTAAGTATGCCTGGGAGAGTTATTGTATTCAGTGTTGTATCCTTCCATTTCTTTATAAGCTCGAAAAGAAATCAAATAAAGTTCGTCTGTTTTTCCTCCCTTTTGTTTGAACGTCACTAATCCAATATCAGTTTTTGTTTGTCATCCGTTAAAGATTTTACACCAGTCTCCAGGGACCTTCATTCTAGCACTTTTGCAAAAATCAGAACTGACATTGAAGCGATACTGCTTAAAGGGTTTAAATCAGTTACACGCATACAACTCCGTCAAGTTAAACGGGATGGTTTATTTCACATTATGCGAACTTCTTATTCAAAGAATGTGGAATAATTTAAGATAATCAGTGTCATCACAATTTGGAATATGGTCCTGTCAGCCTATTGGTTTTAACAACAATTCAATATGTGGTATTATGTTTAGTTTGTTCAAAGATCGGCTCTAAATTTCTGTCAAATTATGTTGTTCCTATAACTTGGAGTTTCATTTATGACCAAAACCCTTAAGATCACACAGTACTAAGTATAGCGCAGAGATAATCATGTTTATGTGATCGTCAATGTCTAGCTTTACATACAAATAATAACTGGCAGGCGAAGGGCATTTTACCATCCATAAACTACTGTAGCTTCCTCTCTAAAAACATGTAAATCTAGAGCACATGAAGTGAAAGACACAGGATTGTCTCCAAATAGTATTGCCACTTTTTGGGATTGGCCGCGGTTCAGTGGTTCGTCGACTTAATTATAATCCATTGTCATATAAGCAAAATACCCTCGAGTACGAAGTTAAAACCCAATGAAAACAATTAAAATATGTGGGAAGAGGAACTGACCGCAAGCAATACGGTCATTTTATAGATACGTTTGAATCTTCCCTTCTTCAAATAAAATCATGCGATATAACAAAAAAAAAAATCGACAATCAAATGGTATATTTGTTAACATGAAGACACGGTGACATTACGAACTTATTAGAAAACAACAGGGTATAACATTGGGCCAAACAAGTTCGATATCTGGCACATGTATGATGTAGCCTTATAAGAGTTTGTTTGACGCCGTACGTATGGTTACCATTTCACTCATATGGCTGCTGCAATCCAAAGAGATGAAGGAAACCACCCGAGACAACCAATAAAGACAACACCGGGCAGGGACTAGACAGAATACAATGATACCACAAAGACATCGGCTTCGGATTGTCCCTAAGCTCTCAAAGAAACACCATGCTCCCTCCCATAGCTCACGTGTTATATGTGAAACGAAAAAGATACCATAAGTAATAAGTTCTCAGATAGGCCCGCTGACTGACCCCAATTTTCTACCGTAGGCAAACAATATCTGCCTATATGGCTTGTAAACTAAGAGAACCCGGTCTAAATATCAGCGGTCTCTAGTTATTATTCATATGTGTTATTATAATAGATATATATATTACAACGAACTCCCTAAGCAGGCCTTCGTCTTGAAAAATAAAAACTCGGCTTGCAATAAACATTCTATTATGTAAGAAATCGATAAAAGGAACAAAATAGCCTCAACGATTCAAATGAATCACAGATGTTTTCCTCACCATTTCGATTAATTGACCCCTCGTTGGTTTTAACACAATGCATTGTATTTTAAATTTTCCTTAAATCTGTGAAATAATTGCGAAACGAATCATTGTCTGTTTGAGCACCAAAATAAGTAATACGTCTGGCAAGTCAAAAATGGGTTAAAATGACAAGTTCATTGATCCAGCTTCAGGGGAAAAGTTGGATGCCTTGTGCAAAGATATAGAAGTTGTAAAATACATTATACGCCTGGAAGAGTTATTATATGCAGTGTTGTATCCTTTCATTTCTTTGTAAGCTCTAAAAGTAATCATATAAAGTTAGTAATTGTTTCATCCTTGTGGTCTGAACATCACTAATCCATCAAAGATTTGACACGACTCTCCAGAGGCTTTCTTTCTCAATTTTTTTCACAAATCACCACTGACATTTAAACCACTGGAAAAGATTCAATCCGTTGCAAGCAGTAAACCTTGTCAGGTTAAACTGGTTTTTAATACATTGTCAGAATTCAGCTATCCAGGAAGGTACTATACTCAATGATAACGACTGTCGTACCACTACACATCTGGTCCTTTCAACAAAAAGTTCGGTTTATGTTTTTCAAAGTTGAACTAACTGGAATTTCTTAAGCACAACAACAGTGTAAAGTGTAACACATTTGACTGTTCAGCACATACCCTGGAAGCTGTACCGCTAGCTTAATATGATAACTGGAAGACCGAGCACATTTTACCATACATAAGTAACTGTAGCTTTCTATTGAGTACAGGAAGTGAAATACACTGGATTGTATCCCAACAGTAGTACCACTATCTGGTTCTTGGTGTGGGCAATGGCTTGTATTCGGGAGTGGTAGATGTCTGAAATTTTCCTAGCACCAATGTCTCTCTTCGAGGTTTGAGTATATAGATAAATTTATCAAATGGTACATAATTGAGAATGGAAGACGTATGGACATCGTACAGAGTGGTAACCGACACCCTATGTTTGATGCACATAGACTGACGCAATCATATGTCGTCTGACATTTTTCCTGTCTCGTAAAACTGTATCGTGTTGATGGTCCAGACATAACTGGGAAATGGTGGGATTTTCCTTCCTATACACTAGTACCGAAAACCCTCTTCTTGGTCCACATACAAGTCTAAGGACACAGAGTCTGGGGTTGATGTCGCGCTGTAGGAATCTAGTTTCCGGTCCAGTAATACCAACCCGGAAGTGGCTAATGAAAAAAGCAACGAAAGGACACACATTCCAAAAGACCAAGCTATTCTGGCACCACACTCATCCGGGTACTTGTTGATTTCACCACCGAAAAGAATTAAACCCGTTAATGTAAAAATACCTGCAAAATACAATTGATATGTTAAAAAAAGCACAGAAGAAGCAAATCCAATCTTTTAAACACACATATCTAAGTTACAGATCATTATTTTAAGGGTGATAAATGAAGTCAGAAAACAGATTTGATAACAAGTAGCCTGAAACAGGAATGCTGTGCTTGATATTTAACGTATTCAAATGTGAAAATCTTTAGCATGGATTCAAGATAATGGTGTAGGATAAATGTTGCTTACACCAGTTCAACTAAAAAGCCATCTCAATATCTTACCTGCTGTTAATGAAAGGCCTATAGAGATTTCAGCTAATCTTAATCTGTACATGATCATTTTCCCCACACATGTGTAGCCGAGCACGACGACCTCCGTGAGTATCAGTAATATCAGAGATAATATCATCAAAACTTGAGGGCCAACTCCCCAATTACGATCTGAAAGAAACAATTAAATAGGGGATGTGATATATCTCGTAATTCACTTTACTTCCCGGTACATCCAACAGCCTTGCTTGTTTTTGCATAAACGGAAAATTAAAAAGATGGCAATTTTCCCTTCCAGTTGCATCAAACAGCAAGACAAACTTAAGCTTTGGAAGATCGGTATTCAAACAATATTGAAGGCGTTAAACGATGTACACGGAATTCTATTAGAAGGGAAGGAGACCTATGTACCCTATGCATACACTGAAACCAATGTTTTCAGAATCTGTCAAAGTGCTTATTTTTTAAATTTTATATTTAAGAACCACAAGGCTACATTAGGCAATATTCATTTGGTTAAAATTCAATAGTTGAGAGGCGACTGATTGACATCATCACTATATCCACCTTCTGTAAGCTTGATGAGGTCTTTAAAAATGTTTCAGTTTCTATCTCTTAAAGAATTATTGTAAATTGTTTGTATTTAGATTCGCTATACGCATGGATGGCTAAATCTTCACAACCTAGACATGTAGTTCATATCACATCCTTTGTGACAGTCATTTGGTAAAAACAAATTGGATTCTTCAGAGCGGATTTGCGACTATGCTAACACTCCAGCCGAAAACTTTACCTCACATGCTAACATAAATCCGCCCATAAAATAGTGTTTTAGTGCATTCACAAATATATAAGTTGTATTTTTGTTTGATTGGGGTTTACTGCCGTATTAGTAGTCGAACATTTGTCTATATTTAATCTCGGATCAGTATAGCGGGATAAGAAAAATCGTTCCCCTTAGAATCAGCTATCCTTGAATGTGTTACTCGGCTAGCAGGTTATGAATAAACTCGCTTATTTAGGGTTATTTTTGTAGGATAGCACACGATTTGATGTCGTTTCATAACAACGTCTGGTTAAAATAACATCCATTCCAAAGAAACCCATTTTCTATGAACATGATCGCTGTGTAGGTTCATAGCCTGTGTGTTCACAAAACCAGTTACTTTCGCATAACATAGCAAATTGAGGAGCCACCATCTTAGCTGTATCGCTGTTATCATGAATAGATGATATGGCTTATGATTCATGTAACATTCGGCTTTACAACACATTTTGAGAGACCGTTCATTCGTATTTACATATCATTGATTCGAAGAGAACCTAAGTTTCTTATCCTTCGATACTTATAATAGATTTAATCCATACTTTATTAGGGATTTTTTCCGAACAAGAATAGAATAAGAATACATGCATAGTGACGCGCTTGTTCAATATGGTATTCCGCCGTACTGAAGATATTGTACTGATTGATTGTTTGTTATGATGGCCTGTCAGCCGAATGGGTGGATGCAAACACTCTCCATGCGACGGACAAGAAACAAAGACAAGACCGGATAAATCGGCGACAATTGTTTTAACACGTGTAGTTTGCTGCAACTCAAAGAAGAAACTTGTAAACGAAAATGAGGAATCCATCAGATCTACGAACGCTGCCAATGAATAGAGGTTATGTTTACTATACAGATTAGCTATTGCTTTATCAGGTGCATTATTGGGTAGGCTGTTACGACTTCTCTTTACATTAGTAACACAGACTACTTTGTTGAATCTTAGTGTTTTATTAAGGGTAACATACATCGGATTAAACGGAAACTATTTGTGTTATGTATATAGGGGCTAAAGCAAAGCAGCTGGTTGACTACATACACGCCAGACAATGCTCAGGTGAACATAGAAAGCTTTAATGTCCTCTTAAGCAGTTCATTTTTTGTAATGCACACAATATCGAGTACATTATAGTGCCCTCTTGCGTCTACTCAAAGACTTACACGTAGAACCTCGAGATTAATGTATATATCTACCATCAAGTCACATGTCTCTTAGGAGGGAAGCAGTTTAGTAATCCTCTGATTTCCCTTGGGGAATTCTTGGGACCAGCTTTCAAAACTAGGCCAATACTCCAAACAATGGACAGATAATTATAACTTCAGTTTATATAAAGACATGATCACAATCGGGATATGCTAGAGAAAGCATGTGAAGAAAATTTGTTTTATCACTTATCTGGAATAATTAAAACCCTTACATAAATACGTGAAATAGATTTAAAAACTGTTACTCAGGATCCGAAAAAATGTTTGTATTGATTGGGTGAATCCATTTTGTCAATTGCGGCGATAATTGTTTTAAATACAAATTTATATTAATTCGAACAGTCATCAATTGAGTGCTATAAGGTAACCCCTGGCGGTTCGGATTTGAAATATGTTTCTTGAATATACAATTATAGTGTTTCTGTCACTGTTTTCTTTAATAGGGTAAGAAGGTAAGCAGAACCCTCAACTAGCCTACTCATCGACCGCAAATGTATCATATATACCTCAAACACAAACTTTCTAAATACCGCTTTCTACAATTGGCTTATTCTCACAGAATACATCGAAATGACTGAGTTGTTCTAACCAGTTATCTCATGAAAAAGTTATTCTTGATGGAATTAACCGTTATTCAAATACCGGTGATGTTGTGGCATCCGGCTCCTTAAACGGATCGAGAAGTGATCTATAATCTTGATTTAATAAACCATTTTAAATAAAGTTAAACATATTTTATATACAGCAATTTATACAGTTCCAAGATCACTGATTAAATGTGTTGATTGTTTGTTTGATTGGGTTTAACGCCGTACTTAAGGTTATTACACTCACATGACAGCGTGTCAGGACAATGTGTGGCCGAAACCACCCCCGACACCACTGGCAACAAACAAAACATTACATGATAAATACAGGACACTCACAAGACAATATAAAAGACATCACAAACAAATCATCTTCCTGCTCCTTTTTAGCTCAGAGAGCACCTTAAATAAAATGTATTTATGTTGCTTTACCACTCCCATCACAGCGTATTTACAATACCACTGAGTATGGCGAAACACATTATCAATTAATCAATCAATGTAATGTAAATTTATGCAACTTTCTCTGTCCGATTTTAATATAGATTTATACAGTTTCCGACACTGTCTAGTTCGAATGTAGATTTATACATTTTTGCCACTGTCCTCTAATAGATTTATACAGCCGCATTAGGGAAATGGATTCTATCTTTCTCAATTCCCTACGCTTAATTTCTATTCCTGATTTAATCTTCATTTATCCCATTCTGATTTCCTCTGCGATTTGATTTACGAACTCTATTTGTATTTTAGCTGTACGAGTTTGATTAAGAATCCCGACGTGTATATGAACAGTATGGTCCGGAACTAACGTCATTGATTTGTTTGAAACAGAGCTTCTGATCAATGGACAGAATTGAAAATCACTGCCTATCCGCTTTTTCTTTTACAAGGAACACATGTTTTGCATGGTAAAATCACGTGTGATTGAGTAAAACATTATTAATGACAAGAATATACCTTAAAAACATTAAATATAAAGCGCGATTTGATCTTTTTATAACAGCTGCTTTGTGTTTTATTTTAGTTCTATTTGAGTTTAAGTTATATGGGAACCCCGTTGACTTACTTCAGTGCTGTTTATCATCCAGATAACCCGGACATTACAGGAAAGTGGAAACTTGAAGCAGATCTATTTTGTAATGTCTCTGTATTACATCCTGTGATTGTCCTGTCTTTGTCTGTTGCCAGTGCATGTGTCGATAGTGGTTTCCGCCATCATGTAAGTTAAACTTACCGTTAAGCGTTTAACCCCCAAAAAACAAAAACAAACGAATTAATAAACAGCTAGATGAGAGATCGGTCTGCTCTGATATCTCAATCTGCAATATGTAGTATGGTCGCTACTGACCGTTAACAGAAGAAACTTTTTCTCGGCTCTTTTACCTCTCTATGGTCAGCTTACACAGATTTCACAAGATAATGGCTGTTTCAAGCTCACCCTTTAATGTTTTTCTTGGCATAATATCAAATAATTAATGCAACTGAAGACATCTTTGGTTAACTTTGGTAATGTGTTTTTTTTATTATTATATAGAAACCATACCAAAATTTACAACACAGAGTGAAGATCACAACACAAGAGTGAACATCACATCACAGAGTGAATATCACAACACAAGAGTGAACATCACAACACAAGAATGAACATCACATCACAGAGTGAATATCACAACACAAGAGTGAACATCACAACACAGAGTGAACATCACAACACAGAGTGAACATCACAACACAAGAGTGAACATTATAAGTGTAAGGCAATCCAAATATAGTCAAGTTGCATACGTCTAATTAGATGATATTGCAGTAACCCTAAAGTCAGTCAGCCATTTTTTTGCCCTTTTTCTTATGAAAAAAAGAAAGTAAAACATCAACTGAAGACTTATCAGCGATGGTTTAAACTATAGTGATAATCGCGCAACAAGACTAACTGGTAATATTTAATCAATACTAACAGTATGAGGAGATTTGAAAATGTTTGTCGGACATACTCTAACAAACTGATATTCGTTTCGTCCTACACACCAAGTTATCCTTAAACACTTTAATTGAACAAATGTGCACAAATTACGTCTTTTGAGTAAATATTAAGCATGTACTTGCTATCTTACCTATGAAGCCGGCTGTTATGAGAGACTCCGAGCAGGACCACTGGCGTGGAGCTGTCTGTATACAGCCCCGCCACAGACCAACAACATACTGCTGTCCCTTGGAAGTTAGATGGCACCAGTTGTCCGTTGTGACACCCAATATATGAAAGAATAAAGTGACTGCAACAAAGACCACTGTAGCCTTCGCATACAAAGACGAGGCGGTTACTTCAATCATACTTCAAACGTGTTATATGTCATACTTTCGCCACACTTTACTGCTGCGTAATACTGAAAAGGAAAAATATTATATAAGATAATCCACTGGTAATTAATTTTTGCTTCATATATATTTCAACCCGAGAGTGAGAATTATAGCTGTATGTAAGCATTTGTAAACTCCAAAAATTCAAAAAATATGTTATCGGTTGGTAATCAATCAAAACTATTCCCAACAACGGATATGTGGCCAAATTAAAAGCAAGATCTGTAGATTGTAACGTTAAGAAGTAATTATCCCTCTGATTGGTCAAGTTTAAATGATAAAAAGAGTCACATGATCGCCAGTGGAACACAAGTAGCCAGTCTCCATCAAACCACCCTTGTAGTCGGGAAAATGACAAGAACTTACATCGTTTGTTCGTTTGATGGGGGTTTTACGTCGTACTTATGGTCATTTCATACATGACTGAGTGTCTGTCCTATGGGTGAAAGAACCATCTTCAACGCCAGTAGAAACCAACTTAAGACAAGACAGAACAAATATATATGTTTGTTTGATTGATTGGTGTTTAACGTCGTGCTGAAGGGTATTTCACTTATATGACTGCGGATTGTCCACTTCACACTGTACACAGCCTTATTACGGTGGAAAATAGAGAGGAAACCACCCACGCGATTGCCGAAGCCACAACATGTGACTCGCTCATATACCTGATGGTCGACAGGCGGACTCGATCTGGTGAACGGTAAATCGAAGCAGGTTCAGTTAAGGAAGCGCCACTAAGCCTCATAAGACTGAGTAGTGAGTGATGAAAAACATACAATAGATCTCATCTATATAGGGTGACGCAGAAGTTTCCAGATATCATTTAAGAATTTTAAAAGAACCTTATTTTACCCAATCGACAGATTTCAAAACAATAAGTTCAGAGTAACTACTTAAACAATGAAAGCAACTAAACAGTGACTATATAACCGGTGAAAAGTGGGTCATTATAGCTTCTAGCAAATTCAGTTATACAAAAGTGATTCACCTGTGATAACAGGGTCAAAATTACTACAATATACACTGGTCAAAACTAAAACAATAAAGATACATGCATGAATCTATTGATTAATTAAATCACGTTAACACAATTGATAACACAGTCAACCATTCGTATCGTGCAAAAGTATTGGTCGGAATAAGATGTTTTGTTAGACGCTTTTGGAGTTACAAAACAGATAACACTTGCAGAGTACCTTGTCTTTTCTTAAACAAATGTGTTTGTTTAAGCCATCGTACAGCCCACAACATAAATAAACACAAAATAAATAATGTAAGACACGTATTTATCATGGTAACCAGCAGATGGTCTTAAATTATTTATGTCGGATTAGAGATACTGTGGCTGGAGATTGACTTAATCACGGGAAACATATTTGACAAATAGAAGTTATACATAAAACCTATATCACTATAAAATATC
>JAVFBW010127732.1:0-23598 GCA_034783835.1 Mopalia ciliata
AATCTGCTTCCGTTACCCTTTAGCTCTGCGAACACCAGGGCAACAGAAAGCAACCTCTTTTCTTGCCTCTTACGATCAACCAAGGATTTGTTTGTTTGATTGGGGTTTAACGTCGTACTCAAAGTTATTTCACTTATATGATGACATGCCAGCCCAATGGGTGAAGGAAACCACCCTAGACACCACTGGCAACAAACAAAGACAAGATCGGGACAAATACAGGATGAAAACAACATGACGCAATACAGATGCCACAAACAGATCTGCTTCCTGTTCCCCTTTAGCTCTGAGAGCACCATGAAACTCCCTCCAACCGCCCGCACCATCGACCGAGGACGGTTTACAGATGAAAAGTTATCTTCAGTTTTATTATTTGTAATTGCTTATACTTTTATGATAGAAATGTATGAATTGTACACATGCATGTATGTGAAACAATACCTCATCTCCCTTTGCAAACAGTGTATCAAGCTGTTTCTTAATCTGTGCTTTTCTGTCGGGATCATCCATTAGGCTGCCAACAGCTTCCTGTGTGAACTCTGACCTAAGACACTGTGAGACACTTTGACCTCTCTCACACATACCCTACAGAAATAAACACATTGTTATTATCAATTCACCTTTCACCTCTCTCACACATACCCTATGAATATTGAACATATTATTATCATTTCACGTATGTGTATAAAAACAGGTGTGTGTCAAAAACATAAAGGTAAATTGTTGTTAAAAAACCTTAAAACAAAAGTTGAGAAAATTCCTCCAAAAAAATCCACTTGAAAGGACATCTAAGAACTTACCCCAGGAAAGGCCCACTGTTTACTATCCTCTCTTTGGACTGCTATAAACTCCAGCACAGGCTTACCCCTCTCCATTACCTTACCACCTTTAACATCTCTCTTCCATCTATTATATACAAAACAAGTTTTTAAATACTTCATTAAGCCTAGTATCTTTTTGACAGGGTAATTTGATTTGTATTCTTATATTTGTTTGAAGGCAGAAAAACATAATATTGATTTAATGAAGCAAGAATTGTGTTCTGGGTTTTCTTTTGTCCAAAATCTTAAAAACCATAACCATTGTCATGAACACTTTTACTATAAATAGAATAGAAAAGCAGATGTAGATATCCATGGTAACAAACCTTGTGACAACTGGGTCTCCACAGTGGTTAGGCCCCCAGTGCCCCAAGAGGCCCCTTCCTGTCAGACCAGTTCTACCTTGAGGATTTAAAGGTAGGCCATCCTGAATCACATACCGTCCTAACATACTCTTTCTGTCTATATCATAATCACTGTCATATTTGTTCCACTGTAGCATCGGCCTTACTTCAGCATCTCTAGAAACAAAATCCACAAGGCAAGAAATATTAAGAAATAGGATGATACTTGTAGCTTCGGGGATATACTATGTAATGTAAGTGTTTGATGAGGAACATTGTGGGGCTTTGATTCAAATCAATCTCCAAGAAGGAGACTTTTGTGAAAATCCTGATGGTCGAAAAACGGACTATCTCCTCTGTATGAAGCAACTCAGATTGAAATAAACTGATCGTTGGTGTAGAAATGCCACAACAGCAGAATAAGATATTTGACTGTTGTACTATTAACTAGCTGTACAAAGGGATTGTTCCCAAGCAGGGAACTTGTGACATATATCTCTTGAAAAAATAATTGAAAGTATTTTCTTTTTACAATTTGATGCAGAATCGCCATCATCACATTGAGAACATCTATTTAAAGTAACTTTCAGCTTGCAACCTCCCTTGAATATATACTCTCAAATTAAAATAGTTTAAAAAGTCAATTGTTTATATTTCGGATATTTGTCAAAAAATTTTTTGTCAGAAATCACCCTGTATGCTAACTTTACTTTTTGTTGATACAAATGTAAGTATATAAAATAAAAACGATCTACTTCTGATCATTGTCGTTGTTTTATATTTAACTTGCATATTCCGTTGGTTTCATTTTAAATGCTTTACGAAAAACATTATTTAAACAGTTCTCTTTAAATGACGTACTATAAATAAACATGTAGGTTTTATAGCATACATCTGTATTTAATCAAGGCAAATTTGATCGGTAATATATTTAACAAGCGATTTTAATGAATCATACCTAGATATTTCATAATGTCATTATTTTGTTTAACAGGTCATGCATTGGACGACTCCTAGTGATTTATGTGTAGTAACAGTCTATTTTATAACAGAGAAGATGATGTGTTGTAATGTTCAGCTTATACTTAATTGAAATATATATACATGTATAGTCTTTCTGCTGCATTATCAACATATACAAATTTCAGATAATAAAACCAATTGCGAGGTTTCGTCTTGACTTTTCTTTCACCTGTATATTGGCCTGTTTCGTATGTTCATCAGGATCATCTGTGATCAGGCGTAGGTGTTTCGATCACACTCTCCGTAATACAGATATTTCGGCTACTTGGCCTTAACTTGATTTATAATTTGGCATTTTCACATCATACATGTCAACATATTTTCAATGAGTTTAGAATTCAGTGTAGACACCATGTTTGAAAATTGTAGTTTCAAGGCCGCATTCCTGGAATGGATTTTGCAGCCCGGGAATCATAGCGTTTATATATACTTTAAAATAATCCTTTTTTTAAGTCAAGACATTACCATATTTAAACAACAAAAGAATTAAAAGAAAGACCTCAAGAAAATATATTCAGAATGAGTGTATATTACTCACAGACAGGGGATTCTGTCACCAATACCATGAAGTCATGAACAGGGTTGAACAACAGCTCAATCAGACACCCCATGTTGTGCTTCTTTTTGACACATTGTCTTTTAGTTGTTTGATTGTTTACTTGATTGGGGTTTAACGTCTTCGTACTCAAGTGCATAATAGCATATTGGGTGTACTATTGTTATTATTACCGATATGATTGAACACCCATTAAACAAATAATAATTGGGGCAAGAAGTCCCTGAAATAACCATGAGTTTGTAACTTCAATAGCGTAATTTTGTTACTAGTTTGAAAGCATGTGATAACCACTAAAATACGAATTCATTTTCAGTTTTTGCGAAAGTATGTGTGTAACATATGCATGGATACATGCAATTGAACTGCACATTTTCGAATATGCCTACATGCCAGGTGATCAATATTCAACTTGTTCGTGTGGGGGCTTAGATTTTATTCACCAGAGATTCGGGAATGCCAAAGGTAGCGATTTAAGCTAGACATGATATTGATATAGGCCTATAAATTTTGAGAACCACCCAGGCAATTTCTTTGACAAATAATGAAACGCAACATTAAAGCGCAGCTTGATGTGCAAAAATTGTTGTTGAAGTTAGAGGCCTTTTAGAGCCAGTTCATGTGTATGGATTTCACGCTCCGTTTATGCAAAAATATTAAGTACATTCAGGTTTATTTGTTGATCACATTAATAAATCAGCCCACTACTTGTTTTACCGTGGACCTGCACAGCACAGCATGATTTTCGTTTGGTTTCATCAATTATCAGAAATGCATGAACTTGTAAAACAAAAAGCCACACTGACAACTTTTAACTAGGATTTAAAAAATCAGCTGGAGGTCAGCCAGTTGACTTCTTTTAGAGGGCAACTGACTATGCTGTTGTTGTCACCCCTTTCAGCAGATTCAATTAAGGTTAATGTGATGCTTAACTCTTGTCATTTATAGACCAGACAAAACAGCTGAACAAGACAGAAAAAAATATTACACACCATATTTAGTTGTTTCCAAGCTTTGGAAAACGTATGTATACATATTTTATTAGTATAACATATTATGTTATAAAACCTCTCCCTGGATTCTTTTTTATTTGTTGCTCTTTTATTGTGGAGGTCATTTTTACTGAAAACTGGAACATACTGCTTATAACTGACACCAGTTTTGCTAGTAATGACAGTTAAAAATACCTATTTTACTCAACAGACTGATTTTATGTATATATATTATATAAAATAGATAGGCCTACATTGCGCGGTAAATCGGCAGAATAAATACAGGGCTGTTCACATAAGCCTACTCTTCATATCGCTACGCCGCTGTGGGCTCTCTCCAACTTCAAATACACACGGACAATACACAAAGTCATTTTAAGATCGACTAACAGATAGCGTAGACCATAATGCATTTGCCAGTACTACATAATGTATTCGCAAGTTTCCTGGGGTAGGAGGCCCAATATTGTGATCTAACAGCTTGCGAATTAAGGGAACGATCCCTAAGGCTTATTTCACTCATCATCACTGACAAAACACAATACATCAGAAACAGATCAGTCTGTTGTTGGCCGTTAGTTCAGGACAGGACAGGCACAACAGGGTGGGGGAGTAAACTGATGAATGCTAGATATGATCACATCTCTCTATCTTTTATTTTATTGTTTGGGGTTTAATGCTGTACTCAAGGGTATTGCACTTATATAATGAAATACTGTCCATATATCACTGTTCCTTGCTTAAATACAGCATAAAAATGGAAGGATTGTTTGTTTGTTTGATAGGTGTTTAACATTGTACTCAAGGGTATTTCACTTATATGACGATGGACACAAATACAGAACATCACAAACAAAACTGATTCCCATTACCCTTTAGCTCTGCAAACACCAGGGCAACAGAAAGCAACCTCTTTTCTCGCCTCTTATGATCGGCCAAGGAAGCCGAGGGAGTATTCTGCAGGGCCATGGCCCACCCGCTCCCTCATGGGGCAGGGAACATGTTGTAGAATTATTCCTCCGAGTTTAAAATAATGTTTTGTCCTTCAGTTTAAAAATTCATAAACTGCATCCTTTGATCTTTTATTTATTTTTTTGGAGAAAACAAGTCCAGTAATAGCTTGTATGTAAATACTAAAAAAAAAAACTGTGTTTTTTTCTTTTTCTTTTGTGTATGTGTGTGTTTGAAACAACAATAAGAAGAGACATGTATTTTTTCCTTGATTTACATTTATTAATATGTAATACTATATAAAAAAGCTGAGAGAAATATATATTTTTTTGTATTTGAAAACAACAATAATAAGAGGAATCTTAAGTTTTTCTTGATTTACATTTATTAATATGTATGCAAACCATTTTCTTCATGAATAAAAAAAAATGAACAGAATATTACCATGAACAGGCATGTTTAAGAATAAGTATGTAGGCATATGTGTGCATGTATGAAGGTTAGTTTTTTCGTAAACACTGTAAAATATGTATACGTTAATTTGAATAAACACCAAAAAAAAAAATGTATGTTATATGTTAATTGGTTAATACTTAGAATAGAGTTATTATACACAGAGGTGGAAATAATTTATCAATGTTTATAATCACTAATCTCAGTACTAGGTAACCTAATAAAACAAAACATTGTATCTTGTTTTGCTATACGGGTCATAGAAAACACTGCACTTTTATATACGTTTTAACATTTGTTTGTATAATGTAAAGTGGTTTCCATTTGGTGTATGATTAGAACGAAGCTTCCTGTTGCCCCAGGCGGGTGGTTGGAGGGAGATTCTTTTTGGCCTGGCGCTCTCCGAGCTAAAAGGGAACAGGAAGCCGATCTGTTTGCGCTGTCTGTATTGTGTCCTGTTATTGCGTCCTGTATTTGTCTCGTCCTGTCTTTGTTTGTTGCCAGTGGTGTCCAGGGTGGTTTACTACACCCATTGGGCTGGCACATCATCATATAAGTGAAATACCCTTGAGAACGATGTTAAACCCTAATCAATCAAACAATCCTGTTGCCCCAGTGCTATTGGAGCTAAGGGGCAACATGACGCCGATCTGTTTGTGGTGTCTTTGTATGGCTTCCTATGATTGTCCATTTGTATGTCCTGTATTCTCTTTGTTTATTGTCCGTGGTTTTTAAGGGGTTTTTTTTGCTTTTTTTTTTTTTAAATTTGTATTTTATGGCTTATATGTATTGTTGTTGTTGTTGTAGAGAATGTGACTCTGATGCTGAACTCAAAGGATCAGCATCCACAAGTTTGATGAAATCTATTATTGGACCATCCAGTAATACAAGTAGTAGTTTACAAGGGGTCCCAAGTAACTTACACGGAGTGGGCATGTTGGGGTCACGGAATATCAACATGTATTTACCCCAGTCCTCTATGGGACCCCCGGCAGGTTCATCCCCATTACCAGCACTAGGGGGTGCAGCTAGCATTACAGACATGCTCAACTTGAATGACGTATTTGACATGTTGCCCCAATCACTGAACTTATTTAGCAGTGCCGATACGCTAAACGTCAGTGCAAATTCTGTGAATTATACTTTAGCTGGAACAACTGGTTCAATGACGACACCATCTGTGTCGGCCAGTTCTTCATGGGCAAATTCGACGGGACTCAAAATGGCTGCTGGTGGTAACCAGGGACAACCACACCCACAGCCAATGCAACGCAGCCTTTCATTGGCCCAAAATAGTTCTGTTCCATCTCAGCAGAGATCAATGAGTGGGAACTTCCAAAGGAGTGCATCTTTATTTGACACTAATCAGAAAAGTCCAGGCTTTACTGGTTTGAATCCAAGACAAGGGACTCCAAGTCCAAACTTTGCCATTCCAAGCCCAAGAGGCTATGGGGGCTATATGAATCAGAAAAGTCCAGGGAGCTCAGGTCAAGGGGAGTTAAGTCATGGTAACCGAGGAGGAACACAGTTCTCTCCCATGTCTTACCCACAATCCAAGAGTACAAGTCCTTTGATGTCACCACAGCCAGGTAGGCCTCACCCATTAAAAAAAAGTGTGTCATTAGTAAACTGTACTATATTTATAGATAATTTATGTAGAAATACATTTGCATTTACTATTTTTTATTTTTTATTTAATAAGAGCCTTGGCTTTGTAATAAGGCGGGCCATGGCCATTTTTCAGTGGTTAGCGTGTCAGGCTACTGATCCTCTCACAAGTTTCAGTGGACCTCCGGTCGCATACAGGGTATAAGGACAATAGCGGAGTTTGTTTTACGAAATGCTTTTGCGACTTATTTAAGTGAATCAGAGCCATAATTGAACCATCTATCATCATATAAATAAACTATTAAAACCCTAATCAAACAACCAAACTATGGTCACTGGGCTGGCTTTATCCCCATCCAATGCTCCATGTAGACGTTTATTCATCTATTGATCACTGGCTTTTACAAGAGATTTACCTTTGATTGTTTTGTTTCAAATAAAATAAGTGATACCAGAATTTATACTTATCTTGATGCATAGGTTTACTTCAAAGGGTTGGGAGGGAGTTTCATATTGCACTGGTTCAATGAAAGGGCAACATAATGCTAATCTGTTTGTGATGTCTTTGTATTACATCCTGCGATTGTCTTGTCAGTCACCAATGGTGTCAAGGGTGGTTTCCTTTACCAATTGGGCTGGCACACCAACATGTGTGTGACATAGTCTTAAGTACAGCGTTAAATCCCAACCAACCAACCAAATAAACAAAGAGCTTTCTCATTTAATACACTTAACAAGAGAACTGAGAAGTATTGAGGTACATAAACTGTTTACCAATCTCTGTATCCCATTGTTACCATAATGGTTTTAATATTTTCTTTCGTGTTTGGTAGGTGGAAACTGGAGCCGACCCCCGAGTTCAGGCAGTATGGAATATCATCATCAGTCACAGAATCCTTTACAAGCCCTCCAGTCCATGGACACAAACCCCTCTCCCGGTGCCTACACCCCAACACAGTCACCCATTGGGGGAGCAAGGGACAAACAATTCCTGTTTGGAAATCGCTCCGAGACTCGTGGTCGACGCCAAAGTGTTGAGAAAAAAGCAAACCAGAGTGTAAAACTCACACAATTATTGACTCAGAACAATCCGCCTATGCCGGAAAAATCTTTCTGTAAGGTTCTTGATGAAATGGAATGTCAGTTCCCCATTTTGGAGGACCCCCCAACAAAAATGGGTTTAATAAGACACAGTTTGACTGACTTATCAGTTGAGAATGGCCAGCAGTCGCCTCAGCCTGGACCAGGGACAAGCCCTCCAGAAAAACCCCAGAGTACATCTGGGAATGATGAAGGGGAGGTAACTGTCAAGTCAGAGACTGGCACAAAACGGCGTGACGAAAACAAAATTTTAAAACAGCTTCTGAGCCAAGATGATGAAGTAGATGATTCAGAAAAAGGCAACACCTCTGACCAGAATATGGACATTGATAAGAATGAAGCAGAGCCTAAAAAGACGAACAATGCTTTGTTGAAAGTAAGTGGGAATTTTTGTTTTGGAATAGTCTAAGATGAGAAAAGCCAACTTATTGATAAAAAAATTATAAATATAAAATAAATACATTTTATTTATAAGTAAGTAGGAATTTTTATTATTTTTGTTTTGGAAAAGTCAAAGATGAGAAAAGCCAACTTTTTGATAAAAAAAATTATAAATAAAAAAATAAAATAAATATATTTTATTTATAAGTAAGTGGGAATTTTTATTATTTTTGTTTTGGAATAGTCAAAGATGAGAAAAAGTCAACTTCTTGATAAAAAAATTATAAATATACAAATAAAGCTCAGTATGTGGGCAGGCCCTGTAGATATATGGGATGGTTTGTGAACTGTAAGTTGATGGTTCTATGGAACTGCTTCCTGTTGCCTTGGTGTCGCTATGGGCAACACGAAGCTGATCTGTCTGATAAATTTGCACTATATTGTTTTGTGTTTTTTACCGTTGACAAGTTTCTTTTACCGTTTTTGTTACCACCATATAACAGAAATATCCTGAAGTAAACAAATTTTAATATATGATTTTTAGGATTCAGTATTTTTTTAGAAACTAACCCCTCAAAAGCCCTGTAGTCTTTATTCACTTGACTAGCTTTGAATGTTTGCAAATTCTTTGTATTTATATTTGCTTAATTAAATTTTACTGTTTTGAAATTATTTATATTGGTATAAATTTGTTTAATTTTAGCAATTATTGAACGAAGAAGCGCAACTAAAAGACAGTAAAACTCGCCTGGTTAACGAAGAATTACAGAGAATAGTCCAAGAGGATATGAAACAATCGGACGCTGACGACTTTTTCTATGATAGAAGCATGTCTGCACCTGTGGTATGTGATTTTGTACTTTGCTTGACCACCTTTTGGCATCCAACAGAGTAAAAGGCATCGGGCTAAGGGCAGTTTGTTTGGAGAGTAGCAATGCTGTCTTTACTTAGCACTGGAGGAAAATTAACTTTCCAATTTTATCAAAACTTCCCCAGATAAGGTTGTAGTAGTTCCAATTTTTGTTGGAATACACTTCCATCATATTAGTGAAATCCCTAAAGTGTGGCTTTTACCACCGACCACCCAATCCATTATAAAACCCTAGTAAAACCCTTATATTTTATGGTTGGGCTGGTATACTGTTGGAGTAAATCGCCATCATTTAAGTGAAATGACCTTGAGTATGGTGTTAGATCAGTCAGCCAACTTTTATTACATTATACTGTTATGCATTACTGAATTTTATTTGCTTACGATTTTCTATGAATACTGTTTGAAGAGATCGCTGGCATAAGGGAAGTTAAATTTGGGGTTAAAGTCTTTCTTAACTTTAACTCAGACCAAACAAACTAAAAGTATTATAAAAATGTATGTTATCATTGTTTTTATAAAAGGTGTAAGTATTACTTCAAAAGAAGTGTTACTCTGAAAAACCAAAGACTCATTTTGACTTCAATATTTGCCCTCCTGAAGAAAGTAATGTTATACGGTGATTAACATTTCTTCATTTCTTTCAGGAGAGTACCAGTATTGAAAGTGAAAGTATAAACAAAGTTACCACAACTGATGAATCATCACGGCAACGACATCAATCCGGTCCTCAGCAGCCGACGTCCACAACTCAGCCTGGTCTTTCGGTCCAAATTAAGAACGGCAATGTTAATATGTCGAACACAATGTCAAGCCATCAAAACAGCACTAACATGTTCAAGAATTTATTCTCTGATTCTGGACCACAAGATTCGCATGCTTTATTCCAAGGAAAAACTTTCCAGAACTTAATGACAAAGCTTTGGGAACAAGCTGATACACCAGACACAGATTTTCAGCCGATTAGACAAAAGCGAAAACATTCTGTTGACGTTGATAGCACAGATGATATGGACACTGAGCCAACAACATCATCAGGTCCCCTTAGAAATCTGTCTAAGAGAAATGTCCTTTTGGCCAAGTTGTTAGCTAAGAAACCCCCGAATGAAACTGTGGTGAATACTAACATTACTGTGAATCCTACGGCAATGCCTCAATCCAAGATGCAGAATACAAGCCAAAGCTTGCATAAACTGGTACATGTCTTAGATAAGCTTGAAGACGCTCCAGAAATGGGGCTAGATAACGTTCACAACCCCAGGGATAATCCTCGTACAAACCCCAATGTCCCATTCCCTGGCAACACCACATCCAGCAGACAGGGACATCAGCAACAACAACAACAGCAGCAAAGCCTTGGTAATCATGAGCGCTTTACGCCAAACACATCGTCTCAGGACTCTACATCAGTGCTGCGGCAAGGCTTAGCTAGCCTAAGTAACGAACAGTTATTACGTTGCCAGCAGGAGCTGAATGGTCGCCGTAGTATTGCTAATTCGGCCATGTCTGGTACCTCAGGTATGGAGGTTGACACATCAGGCACCAATATTCCAGACCAGGCTGATCCATTTCTTGCTCAGATACTGCAACAAGCTCAAGAACTTCATAACGATTTCAGTGCTGGAAATCTGAATAATGCTGTGTCAAGTAGTAGTAGTGGTAATGGGGGTTTAGTCCCCTTGGACAATACGTTAGGAAGCATGATGGATGACTCCACGTTGCTTTCTCAATTAGATATGGTGTTAAAAGACTCCAATTTCTCCATGACTGAAATAGATAACTTACTAGGTGTTAACCAAAACAGTGCTGGCTACGGTTCCTCGGATATGTCCGAACAGATGGCTATCAGTGCTATACAAAAACAGTTAATGAGTGACAGTGTAACAAGCCCCTCCCCAAACACCATGACACGCCCTCCTTCCACGTCATCAACTACTTCCATGACAACACAGGCCAGTCGATTGTTAAACCCCAGTCATACATTTGCACTCCTACAACAACAACAACAGCAGCAGCAGCAGCAACAACAACAACAGCACACATCAAACTCACAGTTATCCCCCATGGATTTACCATTCTCTCAGCCCATGTCAACACAGCAGGGGTCTGGAATGGCACAGCCCCCTCCAGCACCAGGATTTGGTCAACAAGGACCCAGGCTACCTCAACCACAGGGTAAGTGGACATTCTTGAAGGGAGTTGTTTCCCTTTGATGTGAATGTTTAGTGTGTCTAGTATTCATATGGAATGTAGGTAATTTCCTTTCTTTCAAACCCAAATCCACATCATTAAATCATTTGAAGCTAAAGTGATTTCCCTCCAATTATGAAGACCCTCAGTAATATGAATGACTAACACGATGTGGCTCCAGCAGGGGGTGGGTTTTACGACAATCTGTCAGCATATAAGTGAAATACCCTTGAGTTTTAACGTTAAACACCAATCAAACAAACAATCCAATTATGAAAATGCTAAAAATCAAGCCATGGCAGTCTTTGGAAATAATTTAAATATTTAACAACAGTTCTGAGGCAGTTTTCTGACAAGAGGATATTTTTGAAAAGAATGAATGGAAATAATATGGGATAAAGAAAAATGTGGCCATCAATAGTGTGGTTGTAAGAGTTTGTTTTAATGACTTCCACATACCCACTTATTGCTTTTCAATAAGCCTGTTGTAAAGTTCATTGACCAGAAATCTGAATTGCTTATTAGCTACATGTCAGTAAGGTTCTAACTATTAAAGGTTAATTGTACCTGCCAAGGGCGGGCGGTTTGACGGAGCTTCATGTTGCCCTGGTGCTCTCAGAGCTAAAGGGGAACAGGGAGTCGATCTGTTTGGGGTGTCAGTATTGCGTCCTGTCTTTGTTTGTTGCCAGTTGTGTCAAGGATGGTTTCCTAAACCCATTGGGCTGGCACATCATCATATAAGTGAAAAACCCTTGAGTACGACGTTAAACACCAATCAAACAAACAAATCCTTTAGCCAAGGAGTTAGTTTTAATTTAGAAAAATATTATTTTTTTCTCACTTTTCAGTTATCTGTAACATCACACTGGTAACCCATTTAAGTGATTGATTTGGATGGTGTACAAAGCTTTATTATGAAAATCTATATATAAAATTTGAGTCTCCCACAGTTTGTTACTATTTTGACATTTTGATTTGAAAAGAAAATAAATGTATCAGGCCTTGTATTCATACAGTTATTTAAATATTTCTTATACTTAAGTTAAATGTAAAAAAATTAAATAGACATTTTATAAATTTCACTCATAACCTTTCATGTAGGATCTTATAAACATTAAGCAAAAATGAGTATGTGTTTAAAATGATGTTTGAAACTTTGCTAAGTTGATTTATGAATACGTACCCAGGTTTCCATAAATAATGCACTGTAAAAACTTGTGTAGTGCACTGAATCCTGTACCTTTGCAGGGGTGGAAATGTTTAAAATATTTTGTCAGACATTTTTCCAATTTTGTTCTGTAGGCCATTTAACACAGTGTTAAATTCTGGGGATCTTTACAGGACAATCTCAAATAACTATACATTTACAGGACATTTCCACCCCTGCTGTGTTATCATGCATTTTGTATTAAATAAGTTCATGAGCCTAAAGCTTAATTGTTTAACCAATGATGTTGTTATTTCAGCTCAGGGCAATGCCTTAGGATCAGTCCCAGGCCGTCCTGGATTTGGGACCATGGCCCCGAATTCGCGGGCAGTTCATGTACGGCAGACATTACTTCTCCAACAGAAACACAAGCAGATGAGGGAACAAGAGAAGAGGGAAAGGATTAGACAACAACGACAGCAACAGTTACTACTCAGACAACAACAACAACAGGCTCAACAGTTTGGACAATTCCCTCAGAGATTCCAGCAGGTGATTAAGCAGCAACTTATTTTATTCTGTAATAATGACAATAATAATGGTACAGACAATTACAGTAATACCCTAAATAACCTCAAATTTCGTCCATGACAAATCCTAAGGTTTTTGCTTGTTGTGACAATATTACAGCATGAAATCAAACAAATTTATGTTTATCTGATAGATAATTATGCTTTTATCTAAAAAAAAAATCATCTTCTGCCTCTCAGACACAATATCCAAGTCTGTTAACAGGCCTTATTTTTTCATGCGGTCGTTGAGGTCAGTGGAGGTTACGCAAACGTAAACTAAGACCATGTACATGGGATGTCTACAGTGTATATGTACATGTTTTTTTATGATAGACTGACCATATTCTAAAGTTTATTTAGGTATGAACCATTTCTTGCTTCATTTATGACGTAAATTTGAGGAAAAAACCTAAATGAATTTACTAACTAAAAATAAAACTGATCGTTTAACAGCGCGAAATAGAGAACCTCAGGCTATGTTCCCAGAAGTACTTACCGAATGATATCTTTGAACAATATTTCAACTGTTTTATTTTCATATTTTTTTCTTAGAATTCGATTGGAATGGACTCAAGTAACAGTCCAGCCTTTCCTGAGAACTTAGGGGAATTAATGAAGAGTGGAAATGCTCCTAATGTAACTCTACAAGTAGGTCATTCAATCAATCAATCAATCAATTAACAGATCAATCAATCAATAAATAAGAACAAAAAAGTAAAAAAAATAAGCTGGCAAAATCAATCTGATAAAAGTGAATATGAAAGAATTTTAATAGAAATATTCATATTGATTGTTATGAATTTATTTAAAACTTATTTGAATGTCTTTAAATGTTATCTTTCCAGTTGAACCAAAGTATGCCCAACCCAATGTCGCCGCGGTGTTTTACTAATAATCAGTCCCAACAACAAACTTTACAGAATATGATCAACTCGGGAACGCCCCCGCCTCAGTTATCTCCCCATTACAACCAGACAAAGCCAGGGCAGTGGGCGGGGTCTCGTGTCAATCAAACTCCGATGTTACCAAGTCCAACAATGGGCCAGGTACAGGTGAGTGTCATACAATGGTCTAGAACAGAAACTCGTTAACTAGAAGTGTGAAATCCCTGTACACATGCTGTAGTCTGAATAGTCCAATTCATCGAGCCAAGCATGTGAAATACTACATAAAAAATGGAAACCGATATTAAAGTATGCAATATGCAGAAATGACTTGGAAAACAATATATAATCAACAGAGGTGTACTGTTTTGATTTTTGTATACAATTGGCCATAGATATAGAATTCTGTATTATTTTGTAATTAAAAACTTTTATATTTACACTTTTTTAGCTTAGCTAGAGTTGTTATAAAAGTGACATTAAATAAATAATATTCTATTAAATGCTATTCTTATCAGTAATTCAGTTAATTTCTGAACAAATGTAAGAGTTTCATGACTCTTTTGATACAGGGCTCGCAGTTTGGTATGAGATCTCGTCACCTGTCAGGGAGCTCGATGCCCAGCCCGGGGGCTACACCGTCTGGTGGCCGCTTCCCGTACCCAGCCGACCCACAGTTTAACACCAGTCAGGGATCCCAAATGGGCATGTACAGCCCAACTCCAAATACATCTCAACAACAACAACAACAACAACAACAAGCCATGTTCAACCAGAATAGACTGATGCAGCGACAACTAAATGCAACAGGTGCCTGCTTTTTGGGGTTTTCTGTTTCTGGAATATTTTATTTGTAAACTATATTTGAGGTTTTCATAATAAGCAGTTGCAATTTACTAATAAACAGACCTCTGGCTAAGGGCGGTTTGTTTGAAGAATAGCAAACAGTCTTTTGTTAGCACTGGAGTCTAAAGGTCTTCCCAAATGGGTTTTAGATCAGATTGAACGTGACTGAATTACAAAGATAACACTACAAACTATCTGTAAAATAAATCCTGTATTTTTCTGACGCTTAGAATGTGTTTAGTCAAGATATTTGAGCTGTGGCGTAGGCAGGGGAAACTCCATCATTCGGAACAATATGTGGGGGTAATGCCAAGTCTGTGACGGATAATGATTAATCCATACTGGAGATACACGAAGAATTGCCACGTTTCTAGAGATACCAGTCATGTCAGTGAATTCCCCTGGTGACGTCACTCAAGAATCACAGCTGACTCTAAATGAAAAGTCAGATGTTGAAATCCCCACTTCTCCACATGTATGCTGAATTTTTTAATGAAACAAGTTGCAAATCGTTCAGTGAATATTGGGCTATTTTTATATGTATTCTTGGTATCAACCATTTGGGAATATCTTTAAGCACGTTGTGAAACACCAATCAATCAATAAATCAAAAAATCAACTAAAATATAAGCAAACTTTGGTTGTCTGAGTTATGGGTGTAATGTAGAGTTCGAATTTGAACGAATAGTGATAAGAAGGAATAACTTGTTGGTCTGGTGCACTTGTTGCTTAGCATGCTTCTGCTGAACTAGCCTATATTTAAATAATGGGTGGTTGGAGGGAATAGCCTGTTGCCCTGGGCAGAGAGTTGGGAGGGAGCTTCCTGTTGACCTGGTGCTCCCATAGCTAAGGGACCATATTTAGCTGATTCGTTTGAGTTGTCTTTGTTTAACATTTTTACATCCTGAGATTATCCTGTATTTGCCCTGCCTTGTCTTTATTTATTGAACTAGCCACAAGGGTAATTTCCTTCACCCATCAAGCTGACACACTGCTATATGAGTGAAATAACATTAAGTATCGTATTAAACATCCATCAATCCAACAAACGACCTGAGTTAAGGGTTGTAATGAAGCAACCTTAAAATGTCAAAACTTTTATGGTTAGCCTCTGCATATATGTCGGTAAAGCTGTGTGATTCCATGTTCCCATGAGGATGCATGCAAAATTGTCTTTCTCTATGTTCATAATAGAAAATGTATGATGTTTTGTTTCAGGTCGGGGTTCACCTCGTAACCCTCATAGTCCTTATGGTGCTGGGGGCGACCCAATGTTAATGTCTCCTCATTCTCAATCCGGGATGTCGCCCAATTCCACCCTAAGGGCACCTGCAGGGGGTCAATCTGTCAGTCAGCTCAGTCCTCAGTTTAACCAGAGCAGTTTGCCGCAGTCTTACAGTGGTCAAACTCTCAGCACTAATTACACGCAGAGTCCCAGCGTAGCTGGAAGCTTTTCGCCGCAGAGTGTGAACATGGTGGACAGTGGCTACGCCCCTTCACCACAGAATTCTGTAAACTCACTCTCTAACCAGCCCGGCTTCCAGGACTTTGATATGAGCATCTTTAGTAACTCAGGACTGGACAGGTGAGATTTCGTTACCAGGTATCCTCCTGGGTTTAACCGTAATAAAGCAAGGAGTAATGTGAAGTGGACTATCCATGGTCATATAAGTGGCCCTGAGAGGAAGCGGGTGGGCCATAGAGTAGACCTGCAGAATACTCCCTCGGCTTCCTCGGTCGATCGTAAGAGGCGAGAAAAGAGGCTACTTCCTGTTGCCCTGGTGTTTTCAGAGCTAAAGGGTAACGGGATGCAGATTTGTTTGTGATGTTCTGTATTTGTGTCCGTCGTCATATAAGTGAAATACCCTTGAGTGCGAAGTTAAACACCAATCAAACAAACAAACAAACACACCTATAAAAGGTAAAAAAGCATAAAGATTACAAGTTTTATTCATACCATATCATATGGCCCATATGTTGAATCTATGATTAGGATTCAATCTTTTCGCAAAAATCGTAACAAGCGACAGACAACAATCGAAATGGCATCTTCGCGAGGTTTTGATTTTCAAGATTATTTGATATCAGCAACTGGCGGGAAAAGCGCAAAATATTCCTTTTTCCAATTACAGACTATATAAGGAGGTACTTTCTTGCGAATATTCATTAAAAAGCTTCTTGTGATGAATGTCCATTTGTTACAGCCTATAATATTACAGTGCTTTGGTGGCGAATATTCTAATGTGTTAAACACATATGGTAGTTTCAACTATTGCTTTGATTATCGAAATGAAATACTGTATTGATAAATACGACACAATTATTTTTTATATAAGTGGATATCAGAGAAATACCCTTTGACTAACTAGAAAACGCGTATCAATCACAGTGTTTCTGAAAAGTACGTAATATTTTTCACTTTTTTAAATCGACCGATTTTTAAAAAAATAAAACACAAAAACAAAATTTCAACTGTCAAAAACTTGTTTTTAAAATATTTTGTGTCAGAGTAAAATAAGATTTTATTGATACATGTAAACATTTAAACATAACTGCACTTGTCGATGGGCAGCTATTGTCTTCTTTGTTAAAACGTGTTTGCGCACGTCCCAGAAGCGTTCTTTAGAAACAAGAAATAATGTAAGTCTAAAATCTTGTCCATTAGCCGTAAGTTGGAAAATCGTTAATCGAGATATGCAGAACAGTCGCTGCAAACAAATCTGATACTGTGGAAAACAATTGTCCGATTTCGGATCGTTTGCTCCTTCCTACGCGAATATTTATATTGCGTGCGAAAATCCAAATATTGACAATAAAAAACAATATTATAGTAATGTGAGTATCACCTATTTTAATAGAGCAATACATATTTTAGTATAATAAGCAAGACTTTGTGGAGTTTCAAATTCTCGGTTAAAGTCTTCCTTATAATGTCATCGTCCCAGCTTCAAAATGCAACTTAAGCAAATATATGCCAGAGATGTTAACTCGTACGTTAAGTTATCACGATTGATGTGATTGCGTACATCCAACTGGAATGACATTCCTGAAGAGTTCAAACAACAAGTATACGCTTCAACGTGGATGCTTCTTCACTTCACACATAGGCTTGTCAGACAAATTGGTTCTTAGCCGTAATACCAACTCAAGTGCAAGACGAGTATATAGCAGAGTCGCTGTTTTGCGGAATATTCACGCGCCCATTGTCAACGAATTAACTATCACAGTAACGTTCTGCCACTTGACACGTGAATCTCAACAAGAAAGGATGGGTATGGGTGACCTTGCCTGGTTAAAGGGCCAATCGCCGTAAAGGAATGACCTGGGTTACACGTTTGGTTAATGGCTACTTCTCAATATTCTCATAAAACCAGACGCATCTTTAAAGTCTAATTTATGGCCAGTGTGTTCCACTGTCTTTCCATTTGACAGGACCGGGTGGCTGGCGACAGCTTCTTTTTGCCCTGGTGATCTCCGAGCTAAAGGAGACAGAAAGCCGATCTGTTTGTGGTGTCTGTTTTGCGAACTGTTCTTATCCTATATTTATCCCTGACTTGTCTTTGTTTGTTGCCAGTGGTGGTTCCCCTCACCCATTGGGCTGACACGTCGTCACATAACCGAAATAGCATTGAGTACGACGTTAAAACCCAAATCAAACAAAAAACAAACAAACATGTGACAGAGCAACGTAACAAAATGGCCCTGTAGCACTAGCGCTCTTAGAATTTAGGGGCAGCATGACGCTGATCTGTTCGTGCTGTCATTGCTCTGTGCCTTGGGGGCGTCTTGTTCTGTCTTTTCTGTTACAAGTAGCATTCGGGATGGTCTCCTCATCCATTGGGTTGGCATGCCTCCATTGAGCTATATAACGTTAAGAACAACATTATACAAAACCATACAGCACACGTCAACGTGCCCATATATGTTCTACAATAGGAACTCCCAATATCCACCAAGTTCCTGTTTTTATTTTCCAATAAATAATTATTTTAGTCAACAAACAATACACGAATAAAAGTATGGAACATTCTTTACAATCGAAAAATGTACAGTTGTAAGTTAATTTGAAATAGCTAACTGCTTATGAATACACACGTTATCGTAAACCCATCTAGACAATAATAGCTTTATCGTGCTGGACAGATTGTCCTGTTTTTTCAGGTTTAATTTAAGCAAGATATATTCCACACACTTTTGCAATCTGTATAACGTACTCCCAGAACTATACGTTACCTAAATACCGGGGAGCTAAGAACAAAGTAAATTTTGAAATATAATTCAACCGACGAGATGGAACATTGGACAGAAATTAGAGTTATGTACGACTGATATTCTACCAAGCTTGCTCTAGCCATAAATGAATTCAGGCACCGATACGAGTTTATTTATCGGATATAATTAATTTGATCAATGTGCTCTTAGGTTCAAGACACTGGCATTCAGCCTATCAATATACAACGGTATGCAGTGTTAGATAGTAATGGTTAATGTTGAAATAGAACTAAAGGCATCTCTATTGAATACGTACAGACAACTTCTCGAGAGAAGGGGTGTTCTGACTGTCGTGAAACGTAAATCGTCGCCACGTTTAGGCTATATTTCTAGTCGAACAAGTAGGAGTTATCCCTCCTAGCTCGAGTAATTGGCAATGCGCAGCAGCGTGTGACCACGATGCCTTGTTTATGATTCTTTATGGTTCAGATTGGTATTGATATATTAGCCGACTGCCGTCCTACAGCCAATGCAATGGTGAATATCAATGGTGAATATCTTAAATATCGCTTATATTACTAGGCGACACACTTTGTAATAAACTATATTTTGTGAACAAATTAAATACTGGTTTTGATGCAAATCGAACACGAACTTTATGCCAGTGGTCAAAAGCTAAATCCATGCTTGGCATTTCCCCCCTTCAATATGTAAACAGATAGTATATAGTCGCTTGAGGTCCGAATATTAAAACACATTAAACTTCCATTTAACACAATAAGGACGAACCATGATGGGATCACTGTTATAGACAACACGAATACGCATAATTTTGGGTCAATGCTCGAAAAGAATATTGTATTTCTCTGCTGTCTACCATATTATTCCTGCAGAGGCACGACGCCGTTTGAAAAAGGCCGGGTGTATTTCATTGGTTTCTTCGGGGTTTTTTTTTGTTGTGCTTTTTTTTTCTTCAGTTTTTATTTTTCCAATTCAGTTTGATATTTGTCTGACCGCCGAGACGGGCACGGGTGGTAAGGCTGATGACAAAACTTCGTGGAGTTTGTTTGTTTGATTGGTGTTTAACGTCGTTCTCAAGGGTACACTAGGGTCGCCAGGCGGACTCGATCCGATGAACGGTACATCGATGCAGGTTCAGTTTAGGAAGCGCATTCGCTACCACTAAACCACGGCCGCGGGCCCCAAAATTCACGGAGACATCAACCTTTCATGTGGGCGATGATGTAAAGACCGAAGCCTAAAATTTGGCCTATTAAAAACACCTTATAAGCGTTATTTGAATGATGGTGAATACATACTCCGTGGATACAGGCACAAACGCTCAAGAGATGTTAACAAGCATTGAGAAAATGTTGGAGCATATATGTTTTTCTTAATATAATAATACTAAACATTTGTTGGCAGAAGTAATTATAATTCTTCAGAGACTCCTAGAGGCAGCACTACTTGTCTTCAAATTAGTTTTTTTTTTAATTTAAATAATATATATATTGGCTGTATATCAAGCACGAGACTTTGTTACCTACCAAACAGATTACATCATCTTTAATAAATCATGCAACTTGTTATAAAGCATAAGTTTGTTGACACTTTAACTCCCTCGACCAATCTCGGTCGATATGGCAATTATTTAACCTGCCAATTATATGTTATGGTTCAGATTGTTGTTGATATACTAAATACAAAGCAAGTAACTGTAACCTGTGAGAACGAAATTTGTTGCTTAATTAAATTTCAAAAGTTGATAAATCATTCGGATAGTCCATCTTCCATGAATCACTGTATGGATATCAAGTCAGTATTATATATGAGAAACACCCTACCAAAGGTATAACAAACAACATGTATTATCAAACATATATTATTAACAAACATCTATGTATTAACAGATATGTAAATACTGCCTCAAGGGAGAGAAGCCGTGTGGCTTATCTTTGAATAAATAGATTGAAATCAATTGTATTCGAGTTACGACGGATGATAAATCGATTTGTATGTAATTCTTTGACACTAACTACTTCGACGAATCCGTCTTGATATGGTCATCAATTTACGCTGTACTTTACGATTCAGATTTTTATTGATATACTAGCCGACTACTGTCATCATGTCACTGTAATAGTGATCTATACCTTTTAAATATCGCTTATCTTTTTGAGCGACATACTTTGTAATATGTTTTATATTGCCAACAAATGAAATACTCGTTTTTCTGAAAATCGGATACTAGATTTATGCCAGAGGTGGAAAGCTAAGTTCGTGAATGGTATCGTTTAGACGGTCGCACGATAGCGCCATCTTCAATATAAATCCACGGTTTAAAACCCTAAGACATTGACATGTACTATTCCGGCTAGATATCGTAAGAGCGCTAAATAGTGTCGAACACACCAGGGCTTATTTGCCGGGAACACACGATTCGACTGGCAGTATAGCATGGCTGCTTTCTACGAGTTTTCCTTTCGGTTTGCCACCTGAGCTCATATGAGATTGGACTGAATTAAGGCGTCCTCATACAAGTGAAATTTTCTTAAAATTTAAACACCAATATAACAAACCATTAATTCCGTTGACACAAACGAGATATTTGTGCGACATTCCATGAAGAGGAATTGGCACAGACCAGAAAAACAAGAAAGTATCGCTTGCTTTTTTTTCATACAAACTGACAGGACTTAATGATAAATGCATTCCAATCCATTACGTACCTACGAGGAACCAACGAAGACGGCGGTTGAAAAGGTGGACAATAACTGAGTCATCTATACACTATAATGATAGTCATTTACAGGCAAACTGTAGCTAACATCTGGATTGCTCTCGAGCGGAAATATTCTCTCTCTATTGCACTTTGCAAACATTTGGCCAATAATAGAGTGTTAACAGGGTTATCTCTTATGAAAACGGAGAGAAGTTTCAGCCATATTTGTCTCACGGAATACGGAAAGAAAAAGAACATGGCGATGGGCAGACAATACTTAAAAAAACTTAGGACAGCAAACAAAGAAACACAACCGATACGAACAAACAAACATTTTGAAACGGGATTGTTCAACACGGTTCACAAATGATGTATTTAATCGACTTTAATTGAAAGACGAAGATGTGATTACAAATGACAATGTCAGACAAATAGAATAACTACATGTATGTACAGATCGCTCTAATTTACAAAGAACTATAAAGTCTTGCAACACTACCACCTTCCAATAGAGTCTGTTTTATGGGGTTTTTTTTTTTTCTTTCAAAAAACAAATTTCACACATTTTGCAGCAGAAATTATTTTTTACGATGGAGGCTACATGTAGCTTATGACTTTCACAGTGGCGTGTTGAAGATGCTTTATACAGTTTGAGAGAACATCTTTCGTGTGATTTTAATAAATTGTAATAAATATAATGTTTCCAGACAGAAAGAATTATAGTAAATCAAGCCAGGGAGGCGATACAGAGTTCATCGTCTTCAATCATTCCATGGTATTGTGTACATGCTTCGTGGTATATGGGCGGTAAACGTTGAGTAAGAAACACCTTTCTCATACAGTTCCCATTTCCTTCTTTGAACTTCGTAAGCTTGGCATACTCTCCACCAACGCATTAAGAACAACCCGATGCAGAAGTTATATACGTTACATAACATGCATGTTGTTAACAGTGGAACTATAGACATTCCAGCGGTGCATGATTGTAGACATACCAGCATGTTGTTGAGTATGCAAATGTCAACAATGAAACGACATTAGATTTCAGTTAAGGTTTTCCGTTTCAATCGAAATTGAAATGCTGGTGTACACCCGTGAAATACTAAAAACATTCCACCTTGCATTAGTGATATATTTGGTAAAATATAACAAAGGGCCTATTATCTGATGGGCATTACATTTTTTCTGAAACCAATAACCCCCATTCCTGTGGTGCATGGTTGTAGACAGACCAGCACGTTGTTGTGTATAAAAATATCAACAATCAACGATGAAACGACATTGAATTTCAGTTAAGGTTTTCCGTTTCCCTGGACCTTCTTTATTGTCTTGCCACAAGTGCAGACCCGTTGTTTCAATACTCGCAAGAAAGATGTTTACTCAAAGTGCTTGGGTTAAATTCTGGTATAATTTCAATTGCTTCTACAAAAAATGCAATTATTCCCTTTGGGATATTGTTGATTTATTCAGCCCATCCCAGGGCTCCCCAACGTTAATTTGATCTTCCAGTATAATGCCGTGTACTGGTCCCCCAAGTTAACTACTCGCTTATTAGCAATTAATTTGCGGCATTAAAAGTTTCTAATGTTATTTTATTAAGATAACATTTTCAGATTTTTTTGTGAATTAAAGTCTCTGGCTACGCTTTTGTAATTTTCTTTTAATACAGCGTTTCCATAGAAATATTCCTGCAATTCTGCCCTTTATACTTATACCTATCTATTAAATTTTACTTTGACAAACAGATGCGATCGAGGAGATCGAGGATTTCAACGTACGTGGCTTATTTTCTAAACATAATAACTGATTTTCAAATTTGTTTGTTGGTGTTTTTCTTTAATTCAATTGTATGTCATCCTTATACATATTACGATTTAACTGTAATTGGTGGGGATATGTTTGCAGCCACCGCACACATTAACCT
>JAVFBW010127733.1:0-14109 GCA_034783835.1 Mopalia ciliata
ATACTGCAGTCCGACCTGAGACAACTCGAGCTGATATATCGTCACGTATCACGCACTGTACATATAATCTCTATGTATATACCTTAATCGTACTGGTTTAACCAGATGGATCCTCAGTAACAATACAAATTCAAAAATAAATATATGAATGTAATTTTTTGTAATAGGAATAAACTTATACCGTTGCTTTCCAATTTGGGAATTTTCACCACATTCCCATATATGTGATCTTGAGTATTCAAGCTTTCCAGTTTGTTTTAGTGCGTAGTTATGCTGTATCTACTAGCATTTGATGAAGATTTCTTTTTAAACATTGCAAAACACTTCAAATTTTGTGTTTCTGCTTGCGTCAGTAACTGTTAAAAGAGACCGCCGTCATATAAAGTTGTTGTAACGAACTGCCAGTCCTTACCTATTCGCTCGTATAACCCGCCGTCGACCATTACCCTACTTACTGAATTTAAAGGCCTCAATTTGTGTAATTGCTATACATAGGGATTTGAAGTAGGGCTCTAATCTTCCATTAAGTAGCCTTACGGCTTAATACAGATGTAAAGTCCCAATCGAATAAATTCTATATCCTTTTATTAGGTAAACATGCCTATTTCGAGTCTACGGTCAGGTGGAAGAAATAAAAATGTCGGGTAAGCAACAGATACTTGAACCGTATTGTCGTTCTTTTGAAAAGGTTAGTGAGCAATTTCAAGTCTCGTTTGACGTACAAAATGTGTCAGGAAGCTCAGTAAATCAAATATTATTGGACAGTGCTAATTAACCCATAAGAGTCTGTAGGTGAAAACACCTTTTATTACACAGTTCTGTGCAATTTAACTCTGTATCTCTAAATAAGGCTGCATTGCATGATAGACTATTAGAGGAACAGAATTCTACCACATCACACCGGCCACATGGTATCTTTATATATATATAGACTCATATAGAGCGACCATGCGACATAAGGCTACTTATTTGTATTCTGACCTAGCCTTATATGTTTGGTTTCTATTGGCATTAACATCCAATACGTGAGAGCCACAACATATCTGCGATGCTGTAATGCGCACAGTCCCGTGTTTTTATTTTGATTGTTCTTTTAAAACATTTTCGGACTCCAACATTTGATTAAAACCTTCGCTGTTTTACCTCCATGCCTTTCGAAAAGCCTGTCTGCGTTGAAAAGCAGGCTAGACTACAAGAAATTGTTCAACGACTGGATTTGGATATTATTTAAACTGTGAACAGAAAATCTCCTCTTGGTCATGTTTATAAGTTGATTTGGAGCACTCCGACAGTCGTTGAATCGGCTGATTCCATTGGCTAGTGGATTTAGGGGAAGACCCCAGATGGGACAAGATTATGTGCCCTTAGTCAACTTTGAAATAGATTTCTATCATTGCCCTTACTTCAGTCTAGGCATCCCAGTCAGGTCGCCAAGATTTGAGTACAGGTATGGATCGACCGCTGGTTACACGAGCGTAGCTCTTACCCAATGCTATTCTCGAGACAGTTTATACAGTGATAAAGATTTAGACAACTCTCGTACGCTATACCAGGCCAACGCGCAGTAATTCCCACCAATATTTTAATCACCGTTTGCGACAGATCAAAAAAAAACCTGCAAAATTAGATGGCTCGGGTGTATTTTAGTGTAAAGAATGTAAAGAATGTAAATGTAAAGAAACTGGCCCATCGACGTTTCGGCAGTTATAGACAATACAAGCCTTTCATCCATATTAATCATAAATGTATAGAATATCTCTATTAGTGTTAAACAATAGAAACGCACAGTCTTTTATTTCATGTTTAAATTGGCAGATAGCATAGTTGACTTGCAAGTTTTTTCGTCTTTGTTCTCTTATTGTTTACGTCGGTTCATGGAGAAAAAGGCTTGCTCGCTAATATTTGCGGGCAACATACATGTACATACAATTTATTCAGAAGTCGATTACCGAACGGTATTGTTTCAACAATGCGATCCGCATACCCTGATAAAAGAGTGTAAACCAGTGATAATAAACGGCGATTGGTCCAATAGCGTCATTGTATCGGACGGATATTTGGTTAATATTCGGATGTACCCCTTCAGCTATTAGATGCATATTTGATAATCGCTGCTGGTCGCGAAGCATTGATACTGTTTGTATAGTAGTCATTGTTCAACAGTGATTTTTATGTCAATATTGATGATATTGAGATTCGCTTCCAATAAAGAGCAAGTTTCTGAAAACATACTAACTGCCATTATAATGGACCCAAAGGCCCATTTTTTTTTTACATTACGACCGATGTGCCCTTCCGAGAAGGTGGGCTTTCGCTAGATGTTAGCAGAGACATTCTTCCTTGTCTTACATTAATGGATATGATGATGTTTATCTCCGTCATTTCAGCAGTTGGTAAGTTTGTGAAGCACTTTCAATTCAAGTCTAAAGTCAGCGGCGTTCAGGAATGGTGTTAATCTAGGCTAATAGGCAAGGTCGTCAATAATTTTCAGGCCCCTGGCAAAAGGGAACTTACATCCCCAATGGCCCTATTGAAGTCGTGCGTGGGCCTCTTCCTGAAATCTCGACCTATTTCTGAATGAAGAAATTAATCTCTACCACACGAAACTTTCAGTCATATATTCACGAAAGCACGCATTTTATTTTGTTGGCCTTGTTCAAGGAACGCACACGGGTTTTCCATCGTTGGGCTTGTGGGCCCCCTAAACACATGGGCCCCGTGGCACCGCTACGGCTGAATCCCCCGCCCCCTCCCACCACCCCACTCTCAGTGCGCTTACTAATAGGCCCTATAGTGGTTTTCGGTCGAATACATGCATTATTTGCTCCCTTGCTTTCTAAAGATGTTAAAAAGAAGCTCAGCTTGATTTAGGTTTTACCATTAACGTTTCGTTGCACAGGGAGAGATGCATGAACTATCCAACTATTACAGTTTATAGAACGCACCAATTTTGTAACGTTAAATCTGGAAGGGGTCATGCTTGTTTCTTCTCAATGGAACATTTTTTAACATCTTCCAAAATGTTGACACTTTGTGTCAGTGCATGCTGTAATGCAACGTTTTTCGTGATGTAGACATGCGCGCATAGTGGAGCTTTTTATATAGAAATGCTTACGTGTACCACAATACCAAAGTATCATATTTATTACGCATGTTATGTCAATCTTCTTATTACATGTATTTGACACATTATGGACAATGAAGGCATAACTTACTGTCAGTGTACAGCAACTATTACAAATAGTCTACTGTTTGAGAAAATTCAAGGCATTCATCTGATGCCACGTTTGGCAGTTAAGAACAATGAATGTGTATTAATAGTAAAAATCCATTAACTAGAAGTGTGAAACGCCTTATCCAATATTGTGTACGACGTTGAATGCAAAATCGGCACTTTCATTTGTAGAACTAGCGAAGCGTCAGAGGAGGCAATTGTTTTAATTAAACCTAAGGTTTTCTAGAAAAGTCGATTTGACCTGTATAAATCTTCCAAAAAGAGCTGGCGCACGGAACAGTGCATGTTAGTTTCGTTCTCCTCTCTCTCACTTTTTTGTCCGTATTTTATGTCGATGTTGGGTCAAGCTGTAGGACTGGGCGTGATATTTGGTCTCATTTAAACTTTCTGTTATATGCTAGAAATAAAAACAATGTAAGAGTTTTAATACCTGGAAGTGGAATGAAATTCACTATTCCCGTGACGTGGTTTACAGGCCATATTGTGGACTCTCAGAAGACTGATTTGCATAAGAACTGAACTGTTTTATTGTAGACAATAAGGCTATTTAATAACATAATGTAGAAATAATTTCTACATTAGAGTGTAATACTAATCCTTCTTCGATGTACCGTCCACGCCTTTCGACCATCAAGTATATGAGTAAGTCATACAATGTAGCTCGAGCAATCGTGCAGTTGGTTTTTATCAGAAGTACTCCGCGTTTTCCACCGTTTTTTAACAAGTCCACAGTGTGGACTGGACAACCCGTCGTCGTATAAGCGAAATGTCATTGAGTACGATGTTCAATCACAAAGAAACAAACAAACAAACCCATGTGTAAGATTTTATACACTTTATTGTATTAGAAAATCGTCTTGACTTGATCTGTGTTACCTCCCTTGACCTTAATTAAACACTGCCATGACAACCATCAAATAGACATGTCAAAGATGACGTTTTCGATATTCTAACGTCATTAACACATTGATGCTGCGAATCAAAATGTTTTTCAACAATATTCATGTGCCGTCAATGTTTGTATCCGTCAGCGAGCGAGAGTCTGTTTTTGCTTGCGTGCGTCTATTTAACATATCTGCAAAAGCTTTCCAATCACTTTAATAATCACATTCGTGGAATTCTATATATAAATGTAAAATGAAACCATTGTTTTTATCTTTGAAAAATAATTCAATACATGTGAAAACGATTTAATATATGCATAATATAGGTGCCTTAAGAAATTGGAAAATACACTGGGATAAAATTGAATGCCAATCCCGAATAGGCCGTTCTCCGATCGATCAGGTCCATCAGTGATGGTGGTTCTTTTGTTGCACATTGTCTTTCTCCGTTTAATTTTTCTCGTGATCATTTCTATAGTATATTCATTCGGAAAGAAACCATTAACTTAAACAAAATCTATAACAAAAAAAACTGCAATAAAGCACTGAATGCCTCCAACTTTATTGACAAAAAAGCCCCAAAAACTGGAATAATATATTTACGAAACGAGACATTAACTGGCAACAAGGTTTCAGTGGAAATATTTCTACTACTATACACAAATCAAATTACGTAATTTCCAAAACAGGGTTCTACATAGGACCTAATGCACAAAGTCATTCCTCTTTCAGATTGGTAAGAGAAACAATGGGACATGTTCCTGTTGTAATGAAGAAGAGGAAAATATATAGAACATTATTATTATTTTGTCCAAAAGCGAAAACATTTTGGATTAAAGTGGAAAACTGATTACAGTTAACATAACCGTGAAACCGCAAGACTAAATAATGTCTAAATTTGACTATCCTATAACAGATTTCCTCTTTCTTCTGGCAAATAAATATATTTACAGCACAAAATTTACAAACAAGTCACTTGATTTAGAATTGTTTCTGCGTTTGTTGTAAAATATTTTAGGGCATTACTTGCAGAAATATATCACAAAGCCAGTTTTTGATAACTTAAGGCATTCTTTACTATCAATTTTCAAAATTACTATTGATTTAAATTATGCGGTAAAAAAAATTAAAATACACGTTTAATACCTTAACAAAAATTTCGATATAATGGAACTAGACATAATCTCTGTAACCAAACTGCTCATATTTGTATATACGTATTTGTTTAATGTCTGTTATTTTGTTAGGTCTGTATTGTTCTTTTTGTGGTGGAATGATTGTAAATGTGTATTGTGGATAACATCATTCGTTTTGTTTAAAATTAAAGTTCACGACAAAAATAAAATAAAAATTAAATTAATAATAATCTCGAAAATGGAGATCACACAAATGTACCGATGTTTGTTTGGTCAGATTGTCATATTGTTATAAATGTATATGTAGGGAAATACAATTTTTTTTTTAAAAGCGGAAAAAAATCTCGTATTAGTATTCGAGAAAAAAAAAGGAAATAACAAAAATTCGCAAAATAGTATTTATCTCATATTTCTCGGAACTAAGGTGCTGTTGCAGCTGTGTATATAATTCAGTTCAGTTTGCTATTCCACACGCTTGTTTTTATTTAACATTGCAGATTTGTACAACACCATACTTGTATCGCCTATTGTAGGCTATACATATATATAAGGGGGGCATATAGTTTGAGCAACACACAAAAAAAAATCAGCAAAAGCATAAATAAACGAAAATACATGACTGTCTTCCGAAGTTTGCTTGTAATTATTTACATGCGGATACGTATCTTATATAGACTATACAGTATATAGAGATACGAGGTGTAGCTGTACCAAAACTTGGTAAATAAGGCCTGATTCTGAAAACTAAACAACGTTGAATCCGCATGACCTAATTACCGCGGAATAAATTTTTAAACGTTTTGGTACTGCTGAGAAATGATTGAGTTTGAGATGAAATGTGACGTCGAGTGCCGTTTTATGTGTCGGTCTAACCCAAAAGCGTTCAAAAAAGAAAACGAAATGGTTTAAGTCAGAGTAAGGACATGCAATTTCTATATATTGGAAGATAAATTGCTGAATCATCGTAGCGTTCTGATATTTTTAAACGTTAGGAAGCTTCGTGTTGCATAGCTACTTATTATCTTGAAACATACTTCACCCACTTCCGCTCGGTTGGGCTTAAAGGCTGACGTTAGCTCAACGTCTATAAACCTTACATTATCCACAATACATCGAGTTTGCATTGTTCTTGTTTAGTTTGTTTTTCTGTTCCCTTTTTAATTTATCCCTTAGCGTTGATGTCATCCGTGGTCGATAGTTACTCCATCTCTAGGGAATGGGGATATTTACTTCCGGAGGTTTATATTATTATAAATTCATATTTATAAGCACGATTTTTCTTTTCGAATGTCATTTATTTTCTTCAAAGTAATTATTTATAACTGCAGGATTTACAGTGGGAACAATACATTTTTAGTAAGTTAACTTCAGTTGAGCGTCTGTAAGCCTAACATATATCTTTGTGAGTCTTTTAACAAACCAGCCTCAATATAGAATATGACTAAAGCGGCTTTATGTTCAAAGTCTACCTACATTACTTCGCTTAGCTCTGGGTGATCATTGATTCGCCACAAGAGCAAACATGTTATATTGGATGTTTGCGTCGGTGTGGCTGTTTTCTGTCTGAGTACACCGACGCCATATAAGAGCAAACAGCCTTACGAGGGATCCCATGTTAAGTTTCTGACCAATTGTGGTCATTTATACTATTGGATATAGCTAATCGTGTTAATTTATAACAAACAATTGTCTGAATTGCTGAATTAAAACATATCATGCTTATTAAGAGCTTCCCGCTAGGGGGGCGCTAGTGTCTAAAATCGGATTTGTGACGTAAAAGTACAGGGATCGCACAATTATTTTTTCCCAAATGCCGATGCATCAAATTTCTGAACAATCAAAGGCGTTGTGTTTTTCACTAGTTTAAATCAATTTTTATCACTTTATCAAATATCAGTAACAAAAACACCATGTCAAATCACATTTTTAATGTTCGAAGCATGTTTTTAGAACACGAACAATTTATTAATGCACGTGGACATATAAACAAGACTCTCAGAAACAATTAAAACCAAGTCATTCAGTCCATCATATGAAAATGAAAAATAAAAACCGACGTGATGTTGTGTCACGTTCCTGAGTCGATCAATTTGTCTTGACGTCTTTAGATGTCAAGCCGGTGTACAGAATAAAAAGCATTCATGTGATTCCTGTGCTATTCTCTTTAACAGTGCAGACGTGTTTGGTGTGGCAGACGTACGGACAAGCTGTATCGACAGCCGTGACATCTTATGCGGGTTTACCGAAATACGAGTTGATGTATCACAGTGGGGCAAGCACGTGGCACGAAGCAAATAACACGTGTGTTGGTAATGGCGGACGATTGGTCACTTTATTATCAGAAAACAGTCAGATAATGATTGAACACTTTAATGAAACGTTGTGGGACGGTTCGTTGTAAGTAAAACAAGTAATGATCTATTTTACCAGCTAGGAGATCGAACAAATATTACTTCTCCCAGAATATCTCAGTACTTTTATTGTCAGAATAAAAAATCTTTTTATGTCATGCAGCATTCCTGTAATGGACAAGGACTCCATTACGGCACCAAACATTGGAACTATTGGTGACATTGACAGATTCTCTATTAAGTTAAAACTGGGATGAGTATATAGACTCAATCCAGGTAAAACTAAGCTAACGTTATTCATGCTACCATTGTCATTCATAAGTTTCCATACGTCTATGGACAAATTCTATCTTTTCGTTGAAGGGAACTTTAAGAATTCTTCCATGAAAAATAAATATGTATAATAATGTATAAATTTAATATTTCCTTATATTTATTTGACAACAAAATCGCCCGAATCGTAACCCTGTATGATATTTCCTTCTGGGGTTTTATTTCCTCTGAACGCAGATTCTGGATTCGACTCTTAATAAGATCAAGGCCCAGTCGCTCGAAGCGCTATTAAATTTAATCCCCTATTAATAAGAATAAGAATTAATAAGAATTTCTCCTAGCGGTGTGGAAACCTACAATTAAATGTCTATGTTTTTATACCTTCAGGTTACACATACTCCGTGAACTATGTAAATATTTCTTAAATTTCTTTCAGAACTGATGACTTTTGGATAGGTTTGTATGAAAGTGACAGTTTATCAGAACTGTACATATGGTCAGACGGGGGACAACTTAATAACACAGACAAGGCTGTTCTGAGAGTCGCTGATTGGAGATATCTTCCAAGCCGATATTGTGTGAAAGAGAGAGTTAAGGATAAAAAGTGGATATCAACTGACTGCGACGACAAGTTCAGTTTTATTTGTGAAAAGCACATTGGTAGGCTGAATTATGATCATATTTATGTTTTCTTTCTACATCACAAAAATGTAGTCTATTTGTTTCATCTCATGATTAAAAAAACTGTCCCTCTGGCTAAGGGCAATTTGGTTGGAGAGTAGCAATATTAAAATACATAACATTTTATCTTTGTGCTAATGTCGATTATTGCTGAAATAAGCTGTCGTTATATAAGTGAATTACCCTTAGATTGTGACTAAATAACAAGTTTTTTTTAGTAAGCTGTCGAATTCGTTAAAATGAGATGACAACTAATACGCTCCTGAGAGAGTGGAGTTCTGAATTGTGTTAAAATGCAATGTGTAGATTAATCGTCAATTTCGAAATCTAAATTAGGTTTGGATCAAAAGTATTTGGAGATAAATTTCAGGCGTACCTATCAGTAAGCCGGATAAGATAATGAAGTACGTTATTCACTTTCCACTGAATTAGACAACCAACCATTCTAAAATAGAGTCCATTCGACTTCCGACGTCGAGACATTGACTCTAAGATACAACCAGGTCATCATTTGCTGAACTGTGGGTAATGCCGCCCCATATATTGGCGGAAATTAACCCGCGATTGCCTGGCTTTGTGTGCGAGAGCTGTCTTAGTCTCGTCCACTATATAAACTGTCGCGAGAATACGATTGACAAACAGCAGGCGCAGATTCTATTTTATTTATTTTTTAAACTATTTTTTAACTATCATTGTGTCTCTATGTTTAATTAATGATGATACGATCAAGAACGGATTAACAATATAAAGTGTGTTCCACACAATTTGGGGAATAATGTTAAAAAGATGGGTGGCTCGGAATAGATCCATGCAAAGAATGAATCACCTTTTGTTTGGGTTAAAATATTATTGTTCCTATTTGGAAGGAATGTCTCTTTTAATCGCTGCCTGAAAAGCGAATAACCAAGAGCAATGAATATATTTAAACCAATAAAGATTATAAAGTTATTTGTCTTCTTTCGCTTCTAGGTGATTGTACATTCTCTATACAAGAGAAACAAGATGTGCAGACAAAACTGCTAGATTCTTCCTGGCCCTTCTTCTTCGACTCTTTAAATATCCACAGCTGTATGTACGATTGTCTGAACGAAAGAGTGAGTGACCCATGGTGGGTTTTTAAATACACAACGGATCAAAATGAGGACACAGACAGTGGCGTATGTTATTGCTATGCCACCTCTTTCAAGGAACGCCTCTCATTGGAGGCATTAGTTACGTCGCCGACGACCACCACAGCACTGACCGTCTGCTATGAAGGTAAGTGATTTATGACGGTTGGATGTTATTTTCACAATGTTTTTAAGAGAAAGGGGCAACACTACACTGATCTGGGAATAGTTTCACAAAGCGATCTCAGCATTATTTGACCTCAATTGCCATGACGACACAATGACTTCTGGGATCAGTTCCACAAAGCAGTTTTATTTTTTTGACGCCTTTCTTAATCAAGTTTTAAAATTACACCTGCTTTCGTGACTTACTTTTGTTACTACGATAATACATAAAAACTAAATGTGAAAATTCAGTCCTGAGAAATTGGTGGGCCTTCAAATATTTTGGCTTTAGTATAAACTGCTTCGTGAAATCAGGCCCATAACCATGAACATTTAGCGGAACCTTGGATGAGATAGCTGTGTTAAACGGGCGCAATGTTTTTAGTTTGGTGTCATTTGATTGACCCTTCGTGACATTGTCTGTCGCCAGTAACATCGTGTGTGGTTTTCTTCGCCAGCTTGGTTGGCACGCCGTCAGACCAACCGAAACAATATTAAACACCAATAAAACATACAAACCAAATACTCAATACATGTATACACTCTTAGAAAAATATGACTCTAATGGTACCTTTTAAGGTCCTTCAGTCATGGCTCTAGTGGAATCCTTTTTGGTTCTTTATGGAACTCCTCCGAGCAACTGTTCCAAGTTTTTATCCCTTTCTTTTTATATCAAAGAACCGTTTTGAATCCATTGAAACAAAATTTAGGAAAAAAAAGAAAGAAATCCGCAGCCGTTTTTTTCTTCAAAGCAGCCTTTTGGACGACATGTCATACTGGTCTTATTGCCTGATATCCACAAACAGTCCGTTAAGCTTGGAGCAGCCGGCCCCTGATAATCCCGACAAATTTAGTATATTTGAACTGACGTTGCAGTAACAACCAGTGTTACTTGCAACAGAGTGCATTTCGTGCTACTACATCTACATCGAAGTCAAGATGTAGTTATATTACATCGTTAGATGTTTAACTAGTTTTAGGCAAAGTGCCAATGTAATTATTGTTTTTATAAATTCTATATATGGGGAACTGTTTTTTTTTTTTTCATTAAGATAAACTGTATATCAGTATATACATTTTGGTCTCGGTATCTGCTCTGTTTCAATTGTACACGGTACTCAACCAAAAAACGTACATCTTTCTTTCCCAATGATGACAGGATTTCCGAAAAACATTTCATCCTTCACATCTACGTTGAAAGTCGAGCAGACAACCAATTTAGAGATGTTCACGACAACTCCTGACGATGCTGGTATAAACCGCCTGAACGCAAAGGGATCTGATTCTCTTCCTGTGGAAGGAATTCCAACGGCTACTCGGGTAAAGTTTGCGGTCATGACAGTTACAGGTACTTCGGACAGTTCAAGTTATCCCCTACAACTTGAAGCAGGACATTATCAGACTGTTCGAGACGCAGACGTAGGTGTAACTGTTTTTGAGGCGTCGTCAACGGAGACTACATCGTCTTCGCCTTTGACTCAGGTCATTTCTCAAGCACCCACGAGAAGTATCCATAGTGATGACACTCAATCCACAATTATCCCATCAACCGATGGCAAAATGAAAACATTACAACGTGACCTAGAACAATCAAGTTTATTTCTAACAGATGAGTATCTCTCGACTGAAACGAAAACAGACAGCATTACCACAAACGGTGATCTAATTGGGGACAAGGAGGTCGTCACTAATTACAAGAATGAAATAACGGCATCTGAACTGGTTAGTAGAGTGACTCTTGGCTTAACTACGGAACTGAACACCAAGGGTATGTATTGCGGTACAATAAAGCCTATATCATTAAAATAAAAATAAGCATTTTATTGAAAATATATCAATCCAAATAAAGTATTCTTTCAAAGCTAAGGTTTGCTTGTTGAATTTGTTTAAACGGGGTTTATCGCAGCACAAACAAGGATTGTTTTAACTGATATATAACAACTTCAAAGTTATTTGGTGAGAAAAAAATCACGCTCAAATTCCCAACAAACGATGACAGGATAATGACAAAGACGGGCCTCGAAATATGTTTGAATCGGAAATCTGTAGGCAAACCTAAAGCTAATACGTGGTAGTCCTTAATGTTGGAATCCTCAATTAATCGCGCTTTAAGCTTTGTTCGATTGATTTATTCTTTTCTTATACTCTTGTTATTGGTAAATTGTGATTGGGTTGAACATCGAGCCAGCTGTTAAAATGAGAGCGTGACCATTTTCATGTTTTGTTTGCTGAAGCTGACAATAGGAATTATCTATAGAATTATATTTAGAATAATATTGATTAAAGACAAGACATGTTCACTGTGACTCCGAGTTTCATGTTTATGCACTCATCAGACAGACTTTAATAAAAAACATTCCTAATAACATGGTAATTATACACAAGAGGTTTGTTAATTATAGGGAGGGTTTTTGTTGTTTTTTAGATAAAATTTGTTTTCATGGCGGCATTTGGAAATTAGTTCGGATCGTTTGTTTAGTAGTCTGTCATTGTTTGCTTTAATGATGTAAAGCTTTTCTGTTAGGCAGAGATCACATCTTTTTATTATGTTGTTGTATGGCCTGGCTGAAGTGATGATAGACCAGTCTATGTTGTAGTCTTTGTTGTTGTCTTTGACGTCCCAGATGTGTTTTGAAAGTTCGGTGCTGTTGGCGTATTTTCTGTTACGTAATGATAGCTTGTGTTGGGTGACGCGTTGTTTGAATGTTCCTTCGGTCAGGCCGATGTAGTCTTTTCCAGTTATGTCTTCGTTTGTTGTGACTTTTGCGTTGTAGATGATATTGGCAGAGAGGCAGTTGTTATTAAGTGGGCATTGGTCTTTCTTTTGGCAGTTGCATGTTTTCTCAGGGATTGTGTCGGTACTGGTGTTGATGATTTTCTTGTTGTGCTTACTGATCATAGTTTTCATATTTTCCATGCAGCTGTAGCATACTTTGACGTTGTTTTTGTTGAAGATTCTGTGTAATCTGTGGTGCTTGGGGAAGTGTTTTTCTATTAGCTTGAGGAAGGTTCTGCCAATGTTGGTTTGTACGTTCATGTTGTATCAGTACCAGATGATATTGCGTTGTCTGTTTCTTTTTGTACGTGGCGCTGGTTTATGCTGGTTGTAGGATAGGGTTTTGGTGTATCCGCTAGATTTCAGGGCGTTTTCATAGATGGGTATGGCTTTTTGCCATTTGGTCTCGTTGCAGGATATATCAGATATTCTATGGTTGATGGCGTTTGGCAGTTGTTTAATCATGTTTGGCGGGTGATTAGACTTTGTGTTGATGTATTGAGGTTGGTCGTTAGGCTTTCTGTAGGGGTAGTACGTTTCATTTGTCGGGTTGAATGTTACGTCTAGGTAGTTGACAATTTTCAGATTGGTCTGTATGGTAATATTAAGGCCGTTGTTTTTGAAATGCGTCGCTATGTCCTTTCTCATTCGGTCTGCTTGCGGTCCTGATGTGTTTCTGAAAACAGCGAGTCCCTTGTCTCTGTATAGTCCTATAGTGTCCTTTCCGTTTTTTTTGCAGAGTTCGTCTAGGAGGAATAACCCGACTAATTCGAAGATTTCAGCGCGTCGTAGCTTCCCATGGTAACGTCGAACATGTTGCTGTCTTTCTTAATCCAGGGGGTATCGTTGTTAAATAGAAGTGATTTACGGGCGTGCATGATAATGTCGGTATCTCTGTGGGTAATACTGCAGTATTTCTTGCCGAAAGATATTGCGTCTGTTAAAAGTTTCTCGGTTTGGGAGGGGTAGAAGCTTTGAATGTCGAAGATACCAAATATATATATATATATATATTAATATTTGTTATCTTTTTCATGTTTTAAGACTGTAGGCAAATTGAAAATGGTAAATATGTACAATAAAATAGATACATCATTATTTAAAAATATATAAGACAATATAAGTTGACAGAAAGTTTGGAAATACATATAATACAATTGCTTTGTTCATAGCTATGATAAAAGCATGTACTTTAAGAACTTGTTATTGACGATTAAAATTAGTCAAGACCTGCACTATCCTGTATTGATGTGGTTAGTGCGTTATTTAGTTTTGCACCCTGGTACCCTAAAAACATCAACCAGATAGCGTGCGTATTTGCGTAAATACGCACAGAAACTAAAATAACAGCGTAACAAAACGCAGTAGAATATGCCGTTACCCGAACATCCGAAACGATGATATAAAACTCGGAACCATAGTTGATGTTGTTCGAGTTATGTGCCAAGACGTACGAGAAGAAGGCTATCTGACTGGATAACGTAACAGAATAGTGGCCA